>JAJOOE010008274.1:0-38762 GCA_036250405.1 Solanum raphanifolium | reverse complement strand
CATATTAGACATCACATCGATGTTTGGCATAGTTATTACTTCGCACCAATCGACACTAGACTATTAGATAGTATCACACTAAATCTATGTTGATAATTCTTTTCTTGTTGATTACCTCCTTGGTCCGGAAAGTATCAACAAGGCGAGTTCTAACATTGTGCACCGCTAAAAAGACTTTTAAACGAAAGAATTATCAATGCATGCAAAACACTATACAAGAATTGCTTATTTACTATTCATACTTTGTTAATCGCTCATGGTTCCCACAACCCTAGTTGTGGAGTTTAGTTACCCATAATCATATGAACACAATTCATTGTTTTAGATGAAAGAATTATGAACTTAAGTAATTGAGAATAGCAAACCCAGAATTTCAACTTGAATTTCAATACCAAAATCTTCAAAATCAACTTAGGAAATCAAGAATTGCTAGGTTTGTAAAAATTAATCCCAAGTAACAAAGTAGAACAAAAGTAATAAAGTCTAACCCCAAAAACGAGGTTTACATACCCTATTTATAGAAAACAAGTCCTAAATTAAAAGGGAAACAAAATAAGGAAAGTTTGTTCAGGCACGCGTCTTCAATCCACGAGACTGACTCACGAACCATCAATGGATCTACGGTCCGTGAGTCCCTTCCGTCAGCCAGGACTTGGAAAATATTTCAGCTTCCAAAAATTAGCTTCTCTGAAGAAAACGACGGAACACCACTACGGATCGTAGATCTATCTACGGTTTGTCGATTCCTCTTCGTTGCTCCATACTTAGAATTCTCAAAAAATTAGGAACTGGAACCCTCAAAGTCACATTCTACGATTCAGGAGTACGGTTCGTAGATCAATCTACGAACCGTCAATGGTCATCATGGTTCCACACTTAGTTAGACTCCCTGATTCTCCTTCCATGCCTTGCCCTGTTGATCTACGGTCACCATCTATATAGCGTCAATGGACCTACGATCCGTAGATCACCTCCGTAGATGCCCTTTTCTGCACATCTTTCAGCTGTCTCTTTATTTCCATGCCGGAACATCTTTCCTGCAAAACATGATAAAAACACATAAAAACCAATACAAACAGGCCCTAGACACACACAACTCTTAAGTGAAATGTAGTAAAAATACCGTAACTTCACGGTATATCATGTGTATATATATATGTATATGTATATATATATATATACTAGTTCTTATACCTTGATGATGAACACCTTTTGTTTTCCATCTTTGACTTGGTCTGCAAGAATTTTGATTTGATAGGGCAGTTCATGTGGTCATCAATAGAAGCCTATATTACTCTACCATTTTATGAATTAATGTTATATATATACACATGATTACCGATTCAGAGAATTTGTTGCAGATCGATATCATCATCTTCACTCTTGTAACTGTTGTATTTTTTTCTAATAGCAATGACATAAGAATTCAGTGAGGTAGGATTAACTTTAAATTCAGTGAAGTTCAAGATTTGCAAATCCGTTGATTCCGTTAAACTTGATCAGAATTAACAATTTGTAAATTTGTTTATTCTATTTCGACATCATTGGCTTCGAAAGATATCTTAATTTTATGCACTTTGTGGAGTCTGTGGAAATTCTTAGAAAATCTTGATGATGAACAACTTTTGTTTTCCATACTTTACTTGGGCTACAAGAATTTAGATTTGATATGTCATCAATGAATACGATAACAAACATATATAAATAAGGCTTGAATACTCTATTCATAAGGTCCATTAATGTTGCAGGAGCATTGGTCAAACCAAAGGAAATAACTAGGAGCTCATAATGACCATAACGGGTCTTGAATGCTGTCTTTGGAATATCTCATTCCCTTACTATCAATTGATGGTAGACTGATCTAAGGTCTATCATAGAAAAACAAGTGGCACCCTGTAGTTGATCGAAGAGATCATCAATTCTCAGAAGAGGATACTTATTCTTGATAGTAACCTTGTTCAACTGACAGTAATCTATACATATTCCAACAGAATCATCTTTCTTTCTCACAAATAAGACCAGAGTGCCCCAAGGTGAGACACTTGGTCGAATAAAACCCTTCTCAAGGAGATCTTTCAACTGCTATTTTAACTCTTTCAACTCTGGTGGTGCCATTATATATGGAGGAATAGATACAGGACGAGTATCGAGAAGAATATCGATACAAAAGTCTATTTCTCTCTCAGGAGGGACTTTGGGAAGATCATTTGGAAAGACTTCTTGAAGCGATCTTACTACTGGAACTGACTGAATAGGAGGTATCTCAACACTAGATTCATTAACTCGGACTAAGTGATAGACACACCTCTTGGAAACTAACTTTATCTCATTAAGGTATGAAATAAAATGACCCTTAGGCACTGTTGAACTACTCTTCCACTCTATAACTGGCTCATTAGGAAATTGGAACTTAACAACTCGAGTTCTACAATCAACTGAGGCATAACAGGCATGAAGCTAGTCCATACCTAAAATGACATCAAAATCTACCATATCTAACTTAACTAAGTCAGCCATGGTGCTCTTGTGATTGACGGAAATGGTACAATCACGTTAGACTCTCTCTACTAGAATAGACTGACAAACAGATGTAGAAACACTGAAGGGCTCAAGAAGTTTCTCAGGAAAAGCATCAAAATTCATCGCAACATAAGGAGTCACAAAAGATAGACTCCCTCCTGGATCTAGCAAAGCATAAACATCAAAGTTAAAGACTTGGAAGTGACAACATTTGGCGAATCATCTTGCTCTTGGCAACTAGTGATAGAATACAGACGGCTTGCTCCTCCGCCTACCCTTGAAGTAGTAGCTCCTCTAGATGTAGCTCTGTCTGGTGGAGATTGGGATATATTGCCCCATACCTTGCCTGTTCTTAGGACACTCTTTCATAAAATGACCGTTCTGACCACACTTGAAACAACCAGTGGAGCCATCACGACACTCCACTGAGTGGGTCCTACCTGTCACGACCCAGGGGTACCCCCTAGACGTAACATGGCGTACTTGACCCCGAAGGGGTCTCATACAAGCCCTTAGCATATCATAACATAAGATAATAGAAATACGGGAAAATTTAAAACTTTTACAATCGAAGTCATTTTCATAAAAATCAAGCGGAAGTCTTTCTATACTTTGTCTCAAACCATCTAATAGATATTAGATTAAAATCTTGGGACACAACCCATACAATAGTTTAAAACATAAAGAAATGACATAAAGGAAATAATGGGTTTGTCCTCGAAGCTACGAGGACTCACCAAATCTTCAACTCTTCTTGCTCCTTTGAAACCTAGCCTCCAAAGGAACTCAATCTCCAAAACCCTACATTTTATTAAAATGTAGGCAAAGTATGCGTTATTACAAAATGTACCAAGTATGATAGCTAGAACAACACCATAAAAGCATCTCAAAATGGTTAGTCAACATAAGACATAAGCATAAGAGATAATAACATAGTTATAGCATAATCTCTAACATAAGCACCATATAATCACAAGTCAACATAAAACATAGTTAATGAGCATAGGAGATAAGTCATAATCATATAAGCATAATTGACTCTTAGTCATCTATACCATAATAGCACCATTCTCAAGTAACCTCAAAAGCATACATGTGCAAAGCAAGAATAGCATCCCCTAATACCACCTAAGCCAAGTATCCCTTTTTGGTCATCTTAATAATAGTCTATATACATGGTCAACTCTTAAGCTTCTCTACCATAAGGGTACCATACTCCTAAGTAACCTCAAGACATACTTTTGCAATGCATGAAAGGAATCCCATACTACCCTTCACACTAAGCATAACCTTGAAGTCATCCTAGTCATATTCACCCTCTTTTGGACTTACTTTTGGCTTACTTCATGTAGACAAGGGAACTATCACCTTTAGTCAATCATATCTTGGAAGGCAACTATAGCAACAACTCAAGCTAAGTCTATACTATATAAGAGAACCCTTCATAACTAGCCTCAAGTAATACTTGTTTAATACATGGATAGCCTCCCATACTACTATCCACATTAAGTACTCCTTTAGACTATAATGAATGCTCACTAGTTGGGGACTAGTTCCTCTATTCTATTTGCCTCTATTCATACAAGGTACTTCTCTATTAGTACTAGGCAAGTCACAACCCATGAATGAACTCTACTTCTCAATTCAAGGCTACCAAGGAATAACCCCCTAATAGGCTAGACCATGCTATCATCTTACTAACATAACTAGGTTAAGCTAAGCTAACTACCTTGGAAGACACATTAACATGCAAGTCCAAGCTACTCTACGAAAGGTACAAGTGTCCTATCCTAGATACCATGAAATAGTCCTAGACCAACCAAGTCATGCTACCCTTACAAGTATACTATGATACAAATGCAAGCTATCCTTAGGAGAGTATGAGTCCTCAATCCCAAGCTACCATGACTAACTCTAACTCAAGCTACCCTTGAAATGCATCTTACAATGAAAAGTCAAGCTACCCTTAGGAGAGTATGGATCCTCAATCCTAAGCTACCCTTAGGAGAGTATAAGTCCTCCATCCTAAGCTATCCTTGAAATGCATCTTACAATGCATAGTCAAGCTACCCTCACAAGCACACTAAGATGCTAAGTGAACTATCCTTAGGAGAGTATGATTCTCAATCCTAAGCTACCCTTAGGAGAGCATAAGTCCTCAATCGTAAAGCTACCATGAAATGGTCTTGGCTAAACCAAGTCATGTTATCATGAAGGCATCCTAACAATGCTAGTTCAAGCTACCCATAGGAGAGTATAAATCCTCAATCCTAGGCTACCATGACTACTCCTAACTCATGCTACCATGAAATTCATTTTACAATGCAAAGTCAAGCTATCCCTTAGGAGAGTATAGATCCTTAATCCTAAGCTATCAATCTTGGTCTTGTCCTTCCGATCTAAGCTATACATGAAGGGAACATATGTCACAACTTCAAGCTATTCTAGTCTAACATGCTTTGATTCATTTTAGGTTATTAAGTCAACCTAGAATCATTCTATGTGAGAGAACCTTAGATCTCCTAGCATCTTTATGCCTAAGTGTGTAAAAGAGAAGCAATACACAACAAAACCACATAATATTGGCTTTACCCCCCAAAGCCCTAATATTGATGACTACATGCCCTACTTCAAGCTTTCTTTCTTAATATCATCATCATACCTAGATTTCAAGGTAATTCAATTACATTCTTCATTAGGAGGTCATTCTAGTCATGATTGATTCATAAAGGTTCAATTCCAACTTTTCAAGTCATGATCCATCAATTGGACTATAATCTAATTCAATTCACTTCTATGTGTTCCTAACCTTGAAAAATTACTATACATGACATTGACTTAAGAAGATCAACTATGAACCTTCAATTTTACCTCTAATGGCATAAACCCACAAATATCACATGCATCAATTTAGACTAGGGTTTACCATAGAAATCAGATGAATTAATCATAATATCATAATTAAATGCTAATACAATCATAATTAGATATTATCCACTAGATTGGAATCATACCTAAGCACTAGCCACAAAGTAGAAGGAAACCCTAGCTAGAATTGGGTTTTCGACTTATCAATTGGGGGAAAACCTAGGAGGCTCTATGGGTGGAAGAACTCATAGATTATTTAGCTAATATACCTATTTTCAAATCCTTAATCAATCTTGAATCAATGGAGGAAAAACGATCTAGGTTGCTTCCCCAACTTCTTTTCTTCTTCTTCTTCTTCCTTTCTTCTTCTTTTTCTCCTTCTCCTTCTCCTTCTCCTTCTCCTTCTCCTTCTCCTTCTCCTTCTCCTTCTCCTTCTTATTCTTATTTTTATTCTTATTCTTCCTCTTCTTCCTCTTCTTCCTCTTCTTCTTCTCCTTCTCCTTCTCCTTCTCCTTCTCCTCCTTCTCCTCATCCTCATCCTTCTCCTCATCCTTATCCTCCTTCTCCTCCTCCTTCTCCTCCTCCTCCTCCTCCTCCTCCTCCTTCTTCTTCTTGTTCTTCTTCTCCTTCTCCTTTTTCTTCTTCTTCTTCTTCTCCTTCTTCTTCTCCTTCTTCTTCTCCTTCTTCTTATCCTTCTTCTCCTTCTCCTTCTTCTTCACTTCTAGAGAGAGGATTTTGGAGAGAATTTAGGGTCTTAGATGAATGAGTTAAATGATTTAGTTTATGGGTCTATTAGGTATTTATAGGTGATTAAATAACTAACTAACCGACCTACCTTAACTACTAATTAAGTACTAACTTAACCCCCAAACACCTAACTTAAAACTAAAACTCAAAAACTGTGTTGACCTATGCCCCACCCATCCACGGACCGTGGATGGGTCTACTGCCCATACTGGCAAGTCATAGGTTGGTACTGGAGGCTCAACTTTGCAGGCCCTGACCCACGACCCCAACTTACGAGGCGTGGGTCCACCTACGACCAGTAGGTGGCCAAGCGTAGGTTGCTGCCAATTTTCAGCTTTTGGGCTGTTTTAAGGGTCCTCATTAAGGATCCCTTGGGTGGTCCTTGGGGGATCGTACCTTGACGCCCTAACCCTTAAACAGCTATTCTAAGTACGGGAATCATTTTAACAACTTTTAATCCTCATACCACACTCCAAAACTCTTATGAAAGGCTCTAGAACTTACCATTTCAACTTACTAGTTTCAGGGGTGTTACACTACCACACTTATCACATGCAGGAGTCCCATTACCTCCTCGTGACACACTACCTTGAGACTGCACAGGTCTAGCTTTGAAATTTTGTGAATTCTGATTAATGAACTCACCTATGTTCCTTGGTGTAGGTGCACTAGCAGATGATGGAGCATGTCTTTTCTGTTTCTGTTAGAAAGATGACCGGTTGGCATTACTCTTCTATTGTCCGGAATCATTCCCTGTCTTAGCTCTCTTGTTTCAAAAATCCTCTCTATCCTTCAGCTTCTCTTCCTCAACCTTTTGTACATGGATCATTAGCCTTGTTATGTCCATATCTCATATCAGCATAGCTGTCTTGCCTTCCTTACTTGATAGACGATACAACCCAGCAACAAACAAACTCATCCTGCTTCTCATGTCAGCAACCATCTCCAGAACATAGAGGGAAAGTTGGGTGAAATTCAGACTGTACTCATGAACACTCATAGAGTCCTGCTTAAGAGTAAGGAATTCTCGTACCTTTACTTCTCTCAGTTCATGGGGAAAGAAATGCCCCAAAAAGGCCTCCTCAAACAAAGACCAACTCACAAGTGGTGCACCTTCAGCTCTATTCTTTTTCCACTAATCAAACCAGATTCTAGCGACACCCTTCATCTGGTATGCAGCTAGTTCCACCCTTTCAGCATCAGCAACATGCATAATCTCAAAAACCTTCTGAAGCTCTTCAACAAAGTTTTTTGGATCCTCAGTGACACTTGAACCATTGAAGGTTGGAGGATTCATCCTTAAGAATTCACGGATCCTAGAAGTATCAGCCATTTCCTGTCGATTCTCTCTCTGTCCAACTTGATTGGTCACAGCATGACTCAACATCCAGATAGCTTCCCGGAACTCAGCATTGGTGACCTCTCTTTGGGGTTGAACTTCGAGTGCATTAGGTACTCTTGATCTTGTGGTTCAACATTCCTCCTAGCGGGATGACCTTTGACAACTATTCGTGTAGGCATGATCTGAAAGACACACGCAACCACAAATTAGAAGAAACTTTTTTATAGATAAACTCTATCGCACAAAATGAGTATGAAAGAAGTGAAATGGTTCATAAGTGTCGCAGCCTCCTAATTATAGATGTGGCATGCTTCACATTGATAACTAGGACTCTACAGACACGGCTTCATAGACTCCCTAGGACTCTTGAAATCTGTGCCCTGATACCAAGTTTGTCATGCCCCTAGCCTACACCCTGGGCGGGACTGGCACTCGAGAACCATTACTGGCCCCAAGAGAACCCTTGGTCTGGCTTAACTCTTAGCGAAAGACTTAAATAACACGAAACAGTCTCAAAAGATAAACTCATGCAATAAACTTAGAATGTCTTAAAAGAAACATTCACTAGCCAAAATGCCAACTCCAGTCTCAAACATCAAAATTGAAATGGAAAGATTCAATAACTAACATCAACTAACTATCTATGTAGCCTCTAACAACTGAGATGGACGTTGAGACAAGATCCACGACATCCTAATGAACTAAAACAATGAAAACCAATAAAAATGGGATCCTCTGGAAGTAAAGAGGCTCACCAATAACTCTAAAGCTCAACTGGATTAACGATGCACTAGATGCTGATCCTGGTTACCTGTATCTGCATCATAAAAGATGCACGCCAACTGGCATCAGTACATTGAATGTATGAGCATGCGAGGTGAACACTAGGACAAGACATAAGCTTGAAAGGAACTGAAGGAACATACTTCGTCTCAACTCAACTCATTTCAATATAAAGTAGTAATATAAATGCAATATAAATAAAAGCTTTAAAACATGAGGAAAACAACTCTGGGTATTAAAAAATACAATAGTAACTCAGTTGTATGCAAGGATACAATTTAAACTTTGTTTGTATGTGAAAATATAACTTAACTCTGTGTATATAAGAATACAAAATATCTCTGCAGGAGTTTCTCTAACCGACAATAATCACTATGAGCTATGTGATGATACAATGTTTCGCCTCACGCTGCCAGGGTCATCTTATGCCTTGTCGAGGGTATAGTACCTAACAACTAAGTAAATCCACTAGTCTATGCTAAAAATCATAAAGGAATCATCTAAAGAGTATGACCCTCTCTACCCATGCTGGCCACACGGTTTATGTAGAACTTTGAATTATCTGAACTCAACTTGTCCCCAAATCGGTGCTCAATACTACTCTCAAAATGTAACTAGCTCATATGTTTAAAAACATAACTCTTTTTGTGGTTTGAGATAATTACTCAAAAACTAGCCCAAAGGCTCTCTTAGAAATCAGTGTTTCCTCTCTTGCTTAAATGTGAAAATAATTATTCTTTACTCAAAAACTAGCTCAAAGGCTCTCTTGGAAATCGGTGTTTCCTCTATTGTTTAATTGTGAAAAACATTTACTCTTTGGGAATACATAGTTCCCATATACTCTTTTGAAGAAAATGAACTACATTTGTTACTCTTTACTCAACTCAAAACTCAAGTCTTAAAACAAGTTTAAAGCATTTGAAAAAGACTTCTTGAAAAGACTCTATGAACTCTCTAGACTTGGCTCTTAACTTTCCTTGAATTTAAATTTATGGATTCAAGGTTATGATTCATGTTTTTGGATGATTTTTAGATGTTTAGAAGTCATTCTGAGTAGCTAGAATTGATAGGAAGTGTTGGTACACTTTAGAAGGACTCAAACGGGCAAAACGATGAAAAACGGGTAGGGGCAAAAGTCCCGGGCGCACTACTGGCGCGGGGCGCCAGCCCTTTAAATTTCAGAAACTGGCTTTCGGTACACTGCTGGCGTGCCTCCCCAGCCTCCCTCAGGGGCGCGCCATGCCAACTTTCGGCTAAACAAACCTGACGAATTTTCCAACTCATTTTCTGATCTTAATTTGATTAAATTCTATCCTTTTTTTGAATTTCTCTTTAGATTCAGATACCCAAAACATGTACACAAGAATCTAACTCAAACAACTCTACTAATCGACATGATTATCTCAAGAAACTCATTAATCTCTTCCTAAATTCAAGAACGAAAGCAATTCAACAACACACATCAAGAAGATTAAAATTTTCAACTTTTTAGGACAAATTCACCCTGAAATAAACATATTTTGCACGTGGGTGAATGTACCCAGCGCTATGTGAACTCACATACCTCGTAGGGATTAACCCTTGGCGAAATCCACAACCAAATCGCAAGAACTTAACGAATCTTGACATTTTCGTCTCCTTTCTCCTCTTGAGTTCTTTCTCTAAAAACCCTAGCATGAAATCTTTGAGTGCGTAAACTGATCCAATTCATTTTAGACCCCTAATTAATTACTAAAAACAAATTAATTTAATTGGGTATGGAAAAGACCAAAATACCCCTTTACAATTCAGTTAACTTTCCTTATCTATATAGCCCAACTTCGAACGGGCATATATCCCTCATACAAGCTCAAAAATTAGCAAACTCGGTGCCGTTGGAAAGATAATTCCAAGACCTTTCATTTGATATCTTATTTGCCACCTAACTCATCTTGTACTGAATGTTATGGTCGTTTGAAGTTGACCCAAAACTCATACTAAGCATAACTTTGTCAAATTTCAGATTTTTCATTCTTTCCAAAAGTGGATCTTTCTAATTCTAACTCTTTCAAATAGCGGGGTGTTACAGAGGTGGGATTAACTTCAAATTCGCTGGAGTTCAAGATTTGTGAATTCGTTGATTCCATTTCAACTTGATCAGATATAACGATTTGTAAATTTGTTGATTCCATTTCGACATCGTAGGCCGCAAAAGATTTCTTCATTTAATGTATTTTGTGGAGTTTGTGGAAATTCTTAGACCATCTTAATGATTAACAACTTTTGTTTTTCATCTTTGACTTGGACTACAAGAATTTAGATTTGATAGAGCGCTTCATTTGGTCGTCAATGGAAGCCAATATTTTTTTCCCAAATTATGCATATAAGTGGTGTGTGTGTATATATATAAAGGCATCCATTGACGACCAAATGAAGTGCGCTATCAAATCTAAATTCTTGCAGCCCAAGTAAAAGATGGAAAATAAAGTTTTTCATCGTCAAGATTGTCTAAGAATTTCCGTCAACTCCACAAAAGGCGTAGAATTAAAAAACCTTTCGACGCAAACGATGTCGAAATGGAATCAACAAATTTATAAATTATTAATTCTGATCAAGTTTAAATGGAATCAACTGATTTGCAAATCATTAACACCGGCGAATTTGAAGTTAATCCTACCTCACTAAATTCTAATGTCATCGCTATTTGAAAATATGAAAACGGATACAAAAGCGAAGATGATTATATCGACCTACAAAAAATTCAATCCGGTCAGAGACGCATTCGTTGACAAAACCGCCGTAGGAATTCCTACTTTTCAATAGAGCGGAGGCGAACTGATCAACGAGAAAGAGGCCCTACTCACTACAAACGAATACACCACAAGATTGAACTGCACTCATGCCTCTCCCGCATCAAGTTGACCCCCCTCCCCACGTAGTGATTTTATCAATCATGTACGTAGGTAGGACCCTCCATTCTAATTGGCATATCATGAAAAAAGAAAGCCATTTGCACCAGGCGCATTGCGTTTTCCCTTGCCCGAATGTTCGTCTTTCTAAGTCAAGTATGGTGACCCACCGAAGACTGGAGCTTCGTAACATGTTGACAAAGGCCCCCGAACTGAGGGTTCGGTCAGTAGAAGGGACGACTTTGTCTCCCTGGAAGAAGAATAGCCCCGCTCTCTAGTCGACTGATCCCGTTGACCCTATAACTGGGAGGGAACATGTCACATTAGAGGTGAACGATCGGAGTTGTCCTCTAATCACCACGACGAGGCGGGTCCCTCTTTTAGTAGACTCAGCTATGAATATTCATTCAAAAATGAATGTCGGGCTCTTTCTTTCACTGCTAAACCCATTTTCAGCATGCTGAAACTTTCTGTTTCATCGAGCCCCTAGCTTGTGGTCCTCCTTTGAGTGTGGGTTCAATTGAATGATCTAAATCAGTGATCATATATAACGCACGTATCGAAAAACTAGTATATATATGTATCCAACTTATATGCATAAAGTGGGAAAGAATATAGGTTTCAATTGATGACCAAATGAAGTGCCCTATCAAATCTAAATTCGTATAGCCCAAGTCAAAGATGAAAAACAAAATTTGTTCATCATCAAGGTTGAAAAACTAGTATATATATATATACACACACACAAAACTTATATGCATTAACTAAGAAAGAAATATAGGCTTCCATGGACGACCAAATGAAGCACCCTATGAAATCTAAATTCTTACAGCCCAAGTCAAAGATGGAAAACAAAAGTTGTTCATTATCAAGATGGTTTAAGAATTTCCGCAGACTCCACAGAAGGCATAAAATTAAGAAATCTTTTGCGGCGAAAGATGTCAAAATGGAATCAACAAATTTACAAATCATTAATTCCGATCAAGTTGAAATGTAATCAACGGATTTGCAAATCTTGAACTCTAGCGAATTTGAAGTTAATCCTACCTCACGGAATTCAGATATCATCGCTCTTAGAAAAAATGACAACGGTTACAAGAGCGAAGATGATGATATCGAGGTGCAACTAATTCTTTAAATCCGTAATCACGTGTAACGCACGTGTCAAAAAAACCTATTATGTATATGAAAATAGAGTCGAATGCTACATCTATCAAACAGTTTCTAAAAAATTTAGGCCAGGTGTCCTTATCCTTGAATAAACGCCAAAAAGAGACAGTTCAAATGAAATACAATCCAAAAATTAAAATTGATGGTCATTGCATAACAGTTACTGCATGAGGTGGTAAACAAACCTTAGAACCCCCTATTAAAAAAGTGGTGGAAAACCCAAAGGGACCCAAAATTATTGAACATGAACATGTGGGGGAACCCAAGGATCTAGTTGTGGAAGAAAAGGAAGCAACTCAAAATACAACACCCATGACTCGACCTCCTCCACCCTTTCCACAATGATTAGTGAAGAAAATTGAAGAAGTAAATTATCATAAGTTTATCTCGATGTTGAAGCAACTCTCAAATAATGCTTATTTGATTGAAGCACTAGAATAGATCTCGGGCTATTTGAAGTTCCTCTATAGCTCTCAAGGTATGATTAAGATCTACATACGCTATATCTTATTCACACTTTACTTGTTGAGATGTACTAAGTATGTTATTATTGTTGATAATGATAATTTCTAAATGTTGGATGCATTAATTTCTATCATATATGTGGAACATTTTGTCCACAAGACTTCAAATGTTTTCTCAAATAACCTATAACATGTCCATTTGGAAAATGGTAGGTTTAATTGAATTAGTAAACAAGGTTGCATTCACCTCTTGTTATAACTTCTTGAAACATGCATTTTGTGTAATCATGTGATCATTAGTATGCTCTTACCTATTTGAATTGTTTAATATTGTATTACTTTTTTTCTTATCATGAGTCATTTGTAATGTTATTATTGTACTTGTAGCTTTTATGAAACATTTTTTTTCCTTTCTTATTACCTTCTTTGTTAGATATTGCCACATTTTGATACTAATAAAATTTATTTTTTTGTTATTAGACAAGCTTACTCTAATTGAATATGAGAAATATGTTGGAAGAGAGTCTTGAAAATAGAAGAATAATATTTGGATCTTTGTTTAGGATTACAAATTTTCAATGGTAAAGACTGCACTACTGAAATTTTATAACCAATCTTCAAAAAATGTCAATGGGTCACATAAATTTAGCTATCAAAATGAATTTATCATATGTACCAAGTGCAAAAAAATACAAGTTTCATCGCTACTATAAGGAGGATTGCAGGATCTATCATGATTCTTTGGCCAATGCACATTGACAGTGTTTTGATTCTCCTTTTGACAAGTATGTTTTCTTTTCACGCTTCATTTCCATAATATTATATTTTTCATGTGCAAGCTATTGTTTTCAATTAGTTGTTCATATTAAATGGAATCTCTTTTAATTGATCATTTTACTTTCATAATGGAAATTATTATTAGGATTAATTACTAGTAGTAAATGATCTTAATAATATATTTAAATTATAAAAATCATATTGATCAGCTAGAAGAGAACTCCTTTTAACATAAACAACAAATTTGTAAATAACTTGCATATGTAAAACATAATATTAAAAAAATTAAGCATGAAAATAAAACATACTTGCCAAAATGACACTACAATATTTAGGCTTTAAGCCACCCCTGTAAAGTGTGGCCTAAACTAGCAAAAAATGTGGTAAATAAATTTTTATCAATCAGCTCACCCATATTAGTTATTTCTTATTAACTTTTTCTCACTTAAAATCCCTTTCAAACATTCCAACATAATTCAAAAGTTCATATATGGTCTTTAACTGTGTTGGTGTAACTATTAAAAATGTCATCAGTTTTTGTACTATAAATACCCTTAGCATATGAAACATACCCAACACACCAATTTTTTAAATTTCAGATTTTGACAAAAGTAGAGCTCATTTGCCTTTTAGCATAGTGATCCAAATGAGGCTTTAGTCCCTTTTTTGATAGAGTCCTTTTTAGAAGCATTTACTTAATGGTGGACGGATGCACCATAAGAACAATGAGTGCAATAACACCACTATTTTGAGGCCCACGTTACAGATACAATTCAATGGAATTTTCAAAGATGTATATTGAAACTTCCATATACGCGTTACAGTTTCCTACTTTAGCGTTAGCTTTTCATTTAAAGACGTCAGTAACTTCAAAACAACATTCAAGTTAATAATGCAGCGACTCCAATAAAGATTTGAAAAAAAATATTGTTCGGTCTCACTGAGCAGTCTAGGAAAGAATAATAATAAGAAGATGAAGAAGCAGAATGTAGTACAAAAGTACTTACTATTACAATTTGACTGTCTTCCTAAACTTCTTTCTCCATCTTTGTACGAGTTGCAATAAACATTTCTGACTATGATGGTTCCCCGTTGTTTTCTTTGGTTGCATGCTACAAATTATATCAACATAAAGTTAAAAAAAAAGACATCAATACAATCTGATAAAGTACAAAAAAAATGAAAGTCGATTTTTTTACAACGTCTACTAAATATTACCAACACCATGCATAATCTTGCACAATTAGTATAAGCATTGAAACATTGGAAAAAAATTTGATCCAAAGCAACCGAGTCTATTTTGCTTTGCTTAACTAATTATATATACCAAGTAATTTAAATTTACACAATTTGTATACAAGAAAATTACTAATTTCCCAACTAGATAACTTTTAATGTTACTAGGTGGCCAAACCAAACTAACATATTGAATTGGCAAAAACAAGTCTTAGAGCTTGAAATCAAAAGCAACCTCTATTGGAGTTTTCTGTTTTTTCTTTGTTAGTATATTTTGCAATAGTCTATTAGGTATCAACCAAGCAACTCAGGAAAAAAATAAGCATGTCAAATAATTGTTAGTAGTCAACATTACTTTAGTAAAACAAGAAAATCTTTATTTACTTTAACCATGTATGCGAGGATAGGCCAGTAGAACATTCTTTGGTAAAATATAATTAATATGTGCTTTCATTTGGTATATATGAGATCAACATAAATCGACATTTGTATTTTTTTAAAGTCAAGCTCGGGTCTAAAAGTAGTCATTTGAATTAATCATAAAACTCTTATAACTTAAGAGGTTGAACGAGACAGTTGATAGGCTTAGACGTTTATCAGTCGAAGAAACCGTTCACCCGCCAAATATAAGTTATTCACAATTATATGTATTAAACAATCAATATTTTTTTGAGTCTTAAGTATTCAACCTTGTTTGCATTTTGTACTTTTACTTTGTCGCTCAAGTTTCTCAAACATTTAATTATATATTTTGTTGTTTAAAGTTTACTTTGAATTTAACACGTTAGTTTTTCACAAGAAAATTCACTTATTTCATCCTCAAAAGTTCTTGATCACATGGACTACAGAGAGAATAAAATTGTGGCACACATTTACTTTGAAGATTTGTTTACTTGCTCAACTTTCAAGCTTGTAACTATATATAGTAGGGATACTTAGAATACCTTTAATTTCTATATGTTGCTATGATCAATCAATGGTTAAAATTTAAAGTTCTCTTCACAAATATTTGTATTCAAGTTGGATAAAATTAATCAACAAATGCCCACGGCAAAGAACCATCTGATGAGTGTATACTACTACAAGCCAGAATCCCTTCTAGTCAATTTAAGAAGCTCGAGTTTCATAAACTAGTAAAGGCAAAGCAGAAACAACATACTACTAATAAGAATGACATGAATACCTACATTCTCATGGACGATTTCAATCCAAATCAGCTTATTAATTTAAGGAAAAATAGAAATTCTCATGCTTAATTAATGGCTATTGCCCACGACAAAGAATTCATTGATGGGTGTAATACTACTACAAGCTAGAATCCCAAAAATCAACAACAGAAAAAAATCAAAATACACCCCCACGCAATAAACCCAGATGCAACAAATTCAGACTTTTAAAGAAAGAAATTTATACCTGATAAACTCTATTCCAACAAAACCCTTTCGATGTGATGAAGCTTTAGGATATCATTTTTATTGCTCTGTCCCTGGTAAACAACGACAAAATCTTAAGGGATTTTTGTATGTCAGCGACAAACAAAGAGAAAATCGTGAATGGAGCTTAAAGATCTTCGATTTGGAATTTTTGTATCTCAAAAGATAGTGAAAAATCAGAGAAGTATTTTAAAATTATTCTGCAATTGTTTTGTGAAAAATCATTACTTTCTGTGTTGATTCAACAAATACCTGTTAATTTAGGTGAAAATCTGTTTTTACAAAAAGTCTTGAAAAATTTCAGATCTAGGGCAACCAGAATCTCTTTCAGAGAGTTGAAGAGTTTTTTTTATTGTTTATGAATTTTATTTTTCTCCAAATAAAAATGGGAGGGAGAGTCAAATTTGTTGGGGGGGGGGGGGGTAAAATATTTTAGTGAAAACTATAAGGCCACACTTCACTAGTGTTGTTTTTATAATTATAAAAATAGCACACTTTAAAAGTGTAGTCATATATATAAATAGGTGTGGCCAATTATATCATGATGTGACAACGCTTATAAAGGGTAGCCTATTGTAAAGACTTGTTCCTGTCATTGTAGAAAAGCCAATGGGGAAAGAATTGGGGTAAGAAAACTTTTTGGTAGTAGCTTGGGATTTTCTAGCCTAGTCCAGATTTGGACGAAATCGGAGTTAGTGAGGTCTAGGGAAATCTGGTAACAAAAGAGAGATCTAATTATGATTTTGATCACATGACTAGATAGCTAAGATGTTAAGGAACCCATACAACTTTACGGAATTGAATTCGGGTGAGTAGAACTCCTGAAACTGATCTTAGAGTGATCGGGTATTTTCTGAGTGCCACGAGATAAAGGTGTGTTGTGAAATGGGAGTTTGGAATTCTTAAATTTGCTCACTGTTTCCGTGCAAGTTGTCAGAGCGGAATTAGTGCCGCCAGGATGAGGCCGCTGTGGCGGGTTGGGTCCCGTCGTAGCGGGACAGACGTGACTTAAGTCAGAAATAAAACCCTAAAAATGTCTTTATTCTGCACTTTTTGACTTTGAGAGCTAAGGAACGACCCCAGACGAGTTCTTAACCGTTTTTCACTATTCTTGAGGCTACAGGTAAGGTTTTAACTCCCCGAATCCATTTTTCGATCCATAGAACGTAGTTTCTTGTGTAATTATCAATGGGGTTGGGTTTTGATATGTGATTTATGGTGGAAGAAATCCTAATATGGGTATGGGGACCAAGGGTTTGGCCTAGGGTTGATAATGTTGATTATAAGCCGGGTAATTAGGCCTCGTTTATTGATCCTTGCGTTAATGGTATGTTTTTAGACCACGAACAAGCGAGAAGAATCTGGAAAGGAAGATTCAAGTGCCTTAGGGGATTCAAGCTTGTATTCGAGGTAGGTGATGGTTGTGATTTCATGTTGGTGTGATATATGTTTGTAATTGCTCATTATAATGCATGTATGTATGCGAATGTTGCATTATTGATCACCCTAATCGTAAATGAGGATTCGAGTTGCTCAAATCCAGTATGAATATCAGGAATAGTAGGATCTAGTAGGAGCTTGCCTTGGAATGCAGTGAGGGAGCCCGGAGCTATTGAATTATTTCATAACCCAAGGAGAAGGATAGGACTCTTTACCAGTATCATAACCTCTCGATGGGAAATGGAACTTAGATCACGATGTGAACCTACTTATGAGTGGAATTTCGTTGACAAGCAAATTCCCCAGAAAAAACAACAAACTAGTCAAAGGACCGCCGGCGCGAACACAGTGGTCTCTGACCAGGACCAAGAACCAATTCGAATTTGGATCTTGACATGTCGGTGGTTTTTAACCGTAGGCATTTTGCCAGGAAGTTGGTGGGCCTATCATGAATTAGGTCGGGGTAACTGGTGGTTTCGGGATCTCGTAGAAAATGCTTCTTTTATGCCTCGGGTATTAGCCACAGCTCGTATTCATTCAGTAATTCTACCCCTTTTTCATTCTTGGACCTCGTTTCTCGAACCCTCAGACGACCTATCTAAGATTAGGGGGGGATCCTCAGTAGTGGTGACCCTTTCACTCTTCTACGGACTGATACATGTACCGAATGCTCATACGGGAAAGTTGACTCCTGGGTCTGGAACCTGGGGGGTTGCTCCGAGAAATCCTTTCTTTCTCGTCCACTCAGGGGGGTGCAAACACACCTGCGCGGACTACAGGTGACAGTTACAAGAATGGCGGGGAAGTTAACAGTACCCGACAACATTCAGGGATGGATGTAGGCCCATCGGGTCATTTCTTGAAAATATTTCCTACTCATATTAGCTATCTACGATAAAATTAGAAGAAAGGTCTTTGAATAATTGTATGCCATGAATCACCTCTTGTTGTATGCTTGAAAGAATATACATTGTGATTGTGATTGTGGTTTGTTGAATGGGTGGGTGTCACGATCCGACACACTAACTGGTATCGGTTGCCACGTTCCGGCATACACATTGGATCGGTTGCCACGTTCCAGCATAAATATGGGATCGGTTGCCACGTTCCGACATAAACATTGGATCGGGTACCACGTTCCGATATGCTAACAGTTTGGGTGTGGGTTCCATGAGAGAACCATTAAATTGTGTTGTGTATCTACTTATGATGATTATGTTCATATCTAATGATGATTGATATTGGAAGACTGTATGTTGCTCTAAATTGATAACCAATGTGTATTATTGAGAATGTGGATTTCTACATTGATCCTGAAAAGATGACTAATGTTGAATATGTTCGGTATATGCCTATTTTATAATGTTGTGGTTACTTGCATGTGTTTCACCTTTGGGATAGCTGCGTGATCCTACCAGTACACGGTGGTTGTGTACTGATACTGCACTTGCTCTTATTTTGCTGACTAGTTCTTTAGATGATTTTCTTGTTTAGACTTATGAATCTTGTTAGAGTTTTGGTACATTGACTTTCAGGTTCTAGGGGTTGTTCTTCCGCATTAGTTTGGTTAGTTGTTTGTTAAAACCTTGGAGTTTATAGGGACTCCATTTATTTAGTTATTTAAACCTGCTTCCGTAGCTTTAAATTGTTAGTTAGTTAGTAGTTATGGTTCTCCCACCGGAGGGTTAGTGTGGGTGCCAATCACGACGGTCTGGGCTTGACACATATACTACTAAAGAGCACGTTTTACAAGTGTTGTCAATATTACCGTGATCAAAAGCTAAAAACTAAGCCTTAAAAGGTTTAGGCAACACTTTACAAGCGTTGTGTTGATTTAGTGTGGATGTAGGCCTAAAATGTTGTAGTGTGAATATCAACACACTTCCGATGCACATTAACCAATACATCATGGTACATTCTACATTCCTCCTTAAAGCATCAATGAATCTGCATTCTTTTTTTGCACTTGATACATACGATAAATTCATCACGAAGACTAAATTTATGTGATCCATTAACATGTTTTGAAGACTTCTTATAAAATTTGAGCAGTGCAATATGTACCACCGAAACTTTAAAATCATAAACAATGATTCTGTCACGACCCAAAAATGGATGTGATGGCACTTGTCTTATCCGAACAATACAAGTCATCCTAAAACCTCATCATTATGATAAAATGTAGAAATAAAATAAAAATAGAAGTTTTATACTCAGTTACTAATGCGATAGTAAGTTAACTTAACTAAATCCCCAAAACCTGGTTATCACGTATACAAGCCTATAATGTATTACAATGGATTTGAAAGAAAACACAAGTCTTAAATGATGTTGTCACTAAAGTAAAACAAGATCATAAATAGGAGTAAGAAGGTCCGCTGAGATGAGAAACAACTACCTTACAAATCTCCACAAGAAGTCTCTGAAAAGAAGTGAATAGAAAGTATCATGAATATCCAAGCTCATAACCTACAAAAATGTAGAAGCAAGGAGTGAGTACCAAACCACATGGTACTCAGCAAGTAAACTTCTAAACACAAACTAAGGGAATAGAATACAGGTACTCCTTACACCCCAACCGAACCTCCACAACTACAACTTGCATAAAACCAACCTAACCTAACAGTTCGCAATTTACCTAGCACACAACTCAAAAACAACACTCTAACAATTACATATCCTCAATAACAAACTCAATATTCATCAATCACAAGTTCCACAGAAAGGCACTCACAAGGTCAGCAACACACAAAGTCAAATTCACCAATGATAAAGATGTGCAATGCAATGTCAAGTATAGTGATGCATATCTGACAAAATGATACACACTCACTGTCTCTCAGTCCAGGACCCATGGGGGAGACATATTTGTCCATGCATCCATCACGGCGTGCAACACGACCCTCGATAATAAAATCTGTTGCGGCGTGTGACACTTCCCTCAATAATTTAATCCATTGCGGCGTGCGACACGTCCCTCGAATCATAGTATCTGTCGAGGCATGTGACACGTCCCTCGAAATGATACATCCTCCTCAATTCACATAACGCTTATCACAACCATGTTTCAGAACCAATGCAAATGACATAATAACACAAATAATGAGGCGATGATCATTTTCATAACAATGTACAATTCTCAACAACACAATCGTGATACAACATCAAAAAAATAATCAATAAGCCTTTTGAAAACTATTCTCAACACATCACACACTAATAATTAATCACATTTCCTTTCATTTTTATCTTTTTCATACATTAGAATTATTCAATATGGACAAGTCAACCCATCACCAAGTCTAATTACTCCCAAACACATATTACAAGGAAATACACGAATTATATATACTTAACAAGGGTTTAGAAATCCACTTCCCTCAAATAATTGAATAATTACTCTAGGACTTAAGCCTTCCCCTTTCGTTGGGCTTCCAAATCAATGCAATCTATTTACATAAATAATCACAATAAGATTCTGAAACTAACAACACCTATATTACTATATGTCTACTCTAGACCCAAAATTCACCCAAATTTGTAATCAAGTTCCTAATTTTGGTGCCAACTAACATGTCAACTCTCATATTTTTTCCAAATTTTAAACCTTGGGTTAAGTTTCAGTTCCTCCAATATTATAATCTAATGGTACTCAAATAATACCATACACCTAATATTTAATTACATATACAAATATATCAAAACTTGAATCATAATATGGTAATATAAGAAAATTAAAGAAACAACCAAGTAAATTACGAACAAAAATAACGAGAACACTACTATTTCAAAACCTAACATTGATACACCATATATTTCTATTTATTAATTAAATCATCATTTTCTAATCATAACCCAAATCATTATAAAATGATTGGCCAGTAACACCCTTTTTCTCAATTAAAAAAAACGAGTAATCCAATTTTCAATTCTTTCTTAATTCAAACACATTTGCTTTTTATCTGTTTCTTTAACCATTAACTATTATAATAATAATAAATATATATATATATATTAATAATTATATGATATTTAGCACATGTACAGCAATACATTGATGCATATTAATTCTTACCTGTTGCAGTTAGTTTGTCGCCCATGTGATTGTGGCGAGGTTATGTCGCCCTTCTTCAGAGATTATTTTTTTAATAAAAGAATTATTTAAAATAATATAGGGTATTAACTTAAATTATATTATATATGGACTTGGCCCATTAGCCACCAATTAAATTAATTATTTAAAATTATCTACTAGTTAAATACATGTAGTTAAAAGAATAATTCATAATTCATAATTTCCATTTAAAATTTACGGAAAAATCTTTTATGAAAGAGAGTGGCTTAGTTCTCAAAATGACCTTACGAGTCATTACACATTCAAATATTATTATTCCATTTTATAGATGACTCTTTTTCATCATATTTCTCAAATTCAGCTGGAGTAAGCTTGTCAAATAATAAAAGATAATTTTTATTAGTATTAAAATATGGAGACATCGATAAAATACGATAATAAGACAAGTTTTTTTTTGTTTCATAAAAAATCATAAGTACAAGTACAATAATAACATTTTAAATGACTCAGTGATGAAAAAAACAAATAGTATAATTTTAATTGTTTCAATAGGTAAAAGCATACAAATGATTAAGTGATTACACCAAAATACATTTTTTAAGAAGCTCTACTCAGAGATGGATGTAGACTTATTTACTGGTTCAATTGAACCTACCATTTTCTAAATGTACTTGCAAGTTCTTTGAGAAAGAAACCAAGGTCCTAAGAGCAAAATGTTACACATATATGGCAGGAATTAATAAATACGCTCTGTAGTAATTACTATTATCAATAAAAACACAATATACTTAGTGTAATTTTACAAGTGAGGTCTTGGAGAATAGAGTAGACAAATCTTACCCCTATCTTGGGAGGTAGATAGTCCGATAGATCTCTATTGAGAAATAATAAGTAGTGCATTAGTTCACATCTCTTGTGAAATGTTACTTCTAAAATGATAATCAAGTCAATTTATGAAAATCATCACAATATAAAACATGCAGCTGGATAAGGAAAATTAATATTGAAATTGAGATGTAGTTAAAAGTCATTACTTGATAAATACACTATAAAAAGTCACTCTTTTTACACTAAAATTTCCTATTGATAACTGTCATAGGCTATTATCAAAAAGTTTCTAATTTTATCAGTGAGGAAAGAAAATAGTAATGCTTTCAAGTGGAAATATTAGGAAGCTTCTCACTATTCAGTGATAATTTGTTTTTTCAGATGCATTTTTTAGTTAGCTAATTCTATGAAAAAGGAGTGGAAAAATTAGGAAGCTTCCCGCTATACAGTAATAATTTTTTTTCACATGCATTTTTTAGATGGAAAACAAGTGGAAAAAAGTATTTTTTTTATAGCATGAATTTCCACTGATTTGCAGTGAAACAAATCTTTACTTCAAAAGTAAGTTATGTGTTCCATTAAACCATTATTTGTATCAACATGCTTCCACAATAACATTCACATAGAAATTGACCTTCATTTTTTCATAAAGTATTAATTAATCAATCTCCCTTATGAATATATCATCAACCATAACTAGAAAAAAGTTGATAAATGTAACCTTTTTAGAGCCAATAGATAGACTGATCATCAAAGATCACACTTTTATCAACAAAATCAAAGATACAATGTAGCTTTTCTTTAGTATAATTCATCAGCCAAATAAATATCAACAATAACAGCATACTCAACCTTAACGTTGTGATAGAGACTACTCCTGATAGACCCTCGACTTAAGTAGATACAGAAATTAAATTTCATTGTGAGCACATGATAGAATCAACAACGTGCATTTAACACAAATTAATCATCTTCAATTAATGGGGGATTGATGTAGCCACATATTACCTTCAATTAATCATCTCTTGTTTTCACCACACTTAGATCATGCAATTCTTCTTTGTTGATTATATATGCCGCTGCCATTACTTTCTCTCTGTTATTCACAAAAACAACAATGACCCATAAAATTATTTTATATAAAGATCAATTCTTTTATATAAGAAAATAAAGGAAGGAAGAAGAATGGATCGAATAGAACAAAGAGACAAGTATTGGTTGTGTCATAAAATATCGAGATGATCATATTATTTTTTGTTATTTTAGTAAGTGTCTGTATTCATAGTTGTACAAGAGTCAAAGTAATTAATTTTTGGAGTAAATTTGAATCAGTATCTTCAATCTTCTCATATAAATTTATATATTTAAAAATTACTTTAAAATACGATAAATTACTATAATTGACAATTCAAAATGTTTTTAAAAAATTATCAAAAATTAATTCCTCTTTTAACTATCCAAATAATAACTTGAACACATAAAGTGAAAAAAATGAATACTAATTATTATATACTTATAATAGCACTTGATTATTTTATTGTCTTTAATATTAAAAAAAATTAATTATATTTATCTATTTCTTGTTGTTTTAGGAATTGAAGGGATTGGGATTATTCGACAAGTTAAGCATATATATTGTGTAAGACATCTATACAGTAATTTCAAGAGAGTGCATAAAGGCTTATCATTGAAGGTACGAATTTCAAATTTTGTTAGGAAAACTTATATAAGTAAGTATAAAAATGAAATAATTGAGATATATATGTTGGAAGAGGAGGACAAAGAAGCTAGAAGTTGGTTCAACGATAGATTGCCCAAATTCTAGAGCAAGTCAAGTTTAGAAAACAACAAAGTGTGATATGCTTGTAAATAATTTTTGTGATTTATACAATGGGAAAAATCAATTTCAAAAGCAAGAAACAAAATTTATACTTGGACTGCTTGAAGGAATTTGAATATACTCGATGAAAAGAATTAATAAAAAGAGAGACATTGTACTCCTATACCAACATAATATTACTGTAACTTGTCTCAATACATAATATTTAACATGAAATCTTACAATTTCTTACTATAACAGGAAGTTTATGCCCGAAAATATAGAAATTAGTAAAACAAAAAAAAATAGAAGCAACTACACCAATTTTTACTAGTATTGAATTATCGTTACTTCAAGTACAAACTATGAATGATGAACAATAAGTGTTGAATAAAATGGAAGAACTTGATTTTACATGGGATGAGACCTTATAAGTATCAGATGCTCACATGCAGTGACCTACATATTCCATGTAAGAGTGAATTCAAAAAAAAATCATAAATGATTATTACAAGAAAGCTACCCAAATTAGGATTTATGAGTTAATCGTTGCTCCAATGCATGAACTTGATATGTGGGAACCTACAAGTCTAATTTATGTTGAACATCCTAACTATGATCCAAAGAGAGGTAAACTAGTAAAAAAAATAGAAGAAAATAACCTGATGAGCGTGAAGCCTCCAAGAGAAAAGCAATTGAGACGGAAAAAAGGAGAGAAAAAGAAAAAACAGTTTGTATCAAGTGAAACACATGGTGTAACCATAGATGTTGCCAGATTATGTAAGAAAGGGAGGTTAGGAACATATATCAAGGGTTTGCAAGCTTGTCACAACAAATCAACTTACAAAACAGCTTACAAGAAGAATAGTGGTTGAATGTGAATATTCTAATAATAAGATTGAATCAGTTCCTATTCGAAAAGAGGATTTCATCATACCTGGCTTTCCTAACCTTACAACTGGCACTGAGACTTTACTTTTTCAAGCTGGAAATAGGGAACTCCTTTTTGGAACTGCCTTTGATGTTAGGCTTGCAGCTACTATAAAAGTAATTGTCGGGGTTTTCTCAATTGGAGAAGCCTAAATCTGTGTCAGAGATTTCCTTTGTCTGGAATGAGCTTCTACATAGCTCCTCCATAAAGGGGCTTTTCTCAAAATTCAATAACTCTATCTCAAGCTACTCAAACATCTCAAGATTGGTTCGAAAATAATACAAATCAATGTTCCTCAAATAAGCAAATTTATTTTGAGTCTACTTCCGAATTGGACAAATAAATAAATCTTTCAACCTTAATGTAAATGTGGAACCTTAAATATTAGTGGGATAATGCATTGAGAGACAATAATAGTTATTTATATTAGAGGGTAATTCGTCTCACAGGCCCTAACAAAGTCATATTTGTAACATCATGATAAATGTTGAGAAATATATGAGAAATGAAAAAATTTGTATTATCTTACAAAGACTTAAAGATAAAAATGTCAGATAATGTACAATAAAAAGAGATTTGATATGAAAGAAAACATAACCAATTAACAAATGAGGAATTACAACAAAAATTTTTAAATTTCGATAGCTATTTGTTATTTTATTTGGAGATCTTTTCCTTACATTTGATGGTAAAATTTGATAATCTTATATTCAAAGTTTGTCATATTTTGTTTTATAATTTATATTTAGAATTTGTATTCTTTGAAGTCTTTCCCTTAACTCTATAATTTAATTATTTCTTAAGCTAAGCAAATTTGTATTAATTATTTAAATTATTTTATATTGAAGTGAAAAAAATTATCGAGAGGTTGATTTAAATACGACTAATTTAACGTACCAGCTTACACCACTTTCAATTCTAGGTGTAAAGACGATCGTTATCTAGTATAAAACCCAACAAAGAGTTGGGGTCGAACCCATAGGAAGCGGTACAATGTTCGAATTCAATTACAAAGTACAAATGTGGTCTAAGCGGTTATAGGAATAGAAATTATCGAAAAAATACAAGCAAATATAAGTGGGTGGTAACGAATGTTAGATGGGGGGATTTTGATTTGCAATTAACAGCTAGAACAAGTACAAAAATAGGGAAAACAACAATATTAAGAGGGATTCTTGGGATGTGATCGTTTATAAGCTAATTACGCTATATGAGTAATTGAAATTTAACAATAATTTGCTGAAATATTGTGGGTAGTCTGGGCCATAAGTGCAATAGCTTTCTCTCGAAAAACTATTACGATTGAAGCGATTTCTCTCGAACATCGACAAGCTTAACAAGATAAACAACCCACAAACTTAATGTATCCACTCTCTCAAGCTAGATAGGTAGAATTGAGTTTAGGATTCACTCTTTCGAGCAAAACACATATCAACCCAATACCTACAATCATTAATCAAAAGCTTTCGTTCCAAAACCTCTCTCTCAAGCAAGCCAAGAACTCTAAATTAGAATTGCATTTCCAACTACAATCCATAGATTAAAACACAGCTAATGATTAAACCCACATTAAAACAACAATTTCATCATTAAACAACAATACCCATAAGATAATTAGATAAATAAACACATGATCACACTCCCAAAAATTGGGGTTTTAGCTACACATCATAAAAATAGAGAAACGATTACCAAATACATTAGCCATGATCTGGGTAAAGGTTCTCAAGTCTTTACAATGGTCCGAATTGAATAAATTCAAAAACCTACTTGCAAATCTTCATGTTTGAGCCTCAAAAGCTTCAAAGTCTACAGTGGAACTCAAAAACTAAGAGAAAAAATCTAACTCTCCAACTTGGGAATTGAAAACTCTACTCAATGATACTGAAATTTCAATTTATAGTTGCCCAATTTTTGGCTAAAAAGGCCATTGGGCGGAGTAAGTCGGGCCTCGCCGAACAGGTCGCCGATCCGCCCTTTTCTTCCTTCCATCGCCACACTTTTGGTCATCAGTCCTCCAGGTCCTGTAACTTTGGGTGATTAAAGTTGTCCTCGCAGAGTCATTCGGCGATTCGCTGACTGCCCATTCATGTCGCTAAGTTGGTTCTTCCCCTGGGATGGCATGCTGGAATTTTGGGCGAGCTAAAGAGCCACTAGGCAGTTCGCCGAGTGGTCTTGGCGATCACCAGGATCGCTTTTCTTCACTTCCTCAGCTTGTTTGCTTCTTTTTGCCTGGTACTGTCCTTGCCTTGTGAATCCTAATGTGAATTCGGCTGCTTCAAGTGTTAGGGATTTTGCTCGAATGAACCCTCCCGAGTTTCATGCCTCCAAAGTGAAAGAGGATCCTCAAAGGTTCACCAACAAGGTTTATAAAGTTCTTGCTATTATGGGGATATCTTCAGAAGAGAAGGCGGAGTTATCTGACTACCAACTAAAAGATGTGGCTCAAGTGGTATGATCAGTGGAAGGGTGGAAGACATGTAGGAGCAGGCCCGGTAGAATGGCAATCGTTCAAATCAAAATTTATTGATAGATCCTCTCCCCGAGATTTGAGGGACGCTAATGTGGAAGAGTTCATTAACCTTTGTCAAGGAAGTATGAGTGTGCAAGAGTATGCCCTAAAGTTCACTCAATTATCCAAGTATGCTCCAACTATAGTGGCGGATTCGAGAGATAAGATGAGTAGGTTTTTGATGGGCGTGTCCGACTTGGTAGAAAAGGAATGACGTACGGCAATGCTCCATCATGATATGGATATCTCAAGGCTTATGGTGTACGCTCAACAAATTGAGGAATCAAAACTCAAGGAAAAGAATATGGAGGTGAAAAGAGTTAGAACCGGTGATGGGAACTTCTCCAATACTAGGTTCGATGGATAAGGTCGACCAAGGTTCAAGCAAAGGTTTTCAAACCAAGGCTCATCTATTGCTCCAAGTGTCAACAAAAATAGGGTTTCCAACTCGAAACCTCAAGGAGGTAATGGTGGTGGTTCTTATGTGGCTAGGCCTAATTGTGTAAAATATGGAAGAAAACATGATAGTAAGTGCCTAGTTGGCACCGATGGGTGTTATGGTTGCGGAAAGAGTGGCCACAAAATGAGAGATTAACCGATTCTCATGGATAAAGGAAGAGAGGGCAAGCAATCTCCTCCAAGAGGTTCAAACTCCAATGCCCCAAAGCAAAACCATTTTTATGCTCTTCAATCCCGAGGTGACCAAGAGAGCTCCTCAGATGTAGTGATAGGTATGTTAAAAGTGGATGTATATGTATTGTTAGATCCCGATGCTTCTTTTTCCTTTGTGACACCTTATGTGGCCATGGAGTTTGATATGCTCCCCGAAGTGTTATTAGACCCTTTTTCGGTTTCAACCTCGGTTGGTGATTCGGTGGTGATTAAGAGGGTTTATAGAAGGTGTTATGTTTCCTTATCCCTTATAGTTACTCTTTTGGACTTGGTAAGGCTAGACATGTTAGATTTTTATGTGATTTTAGGTATGGAATAGTTGCATGCATGTTATGCCTCTATCGATTGTAAGACTTGGGTGGTTAGATTCCAATTTCCAAATGAGCCTATCCTTGAGTGGAAGGGAGGAAATTCCATGCCTAGAGGTCAATTTGTCTCTTGTCTTAAAGCTAGGAAGATGATCTCCAAAGGGTGTATTTACCATCTTGTTAGGGTGAGGGATGTGGATTCCGCAACCCCTTCTCTAGAGTTGATTTCGATAGTTAATAAGTTCCCAAAAGTTTTTCTTGATGATTTGCCCGGTATTTCTCCCGAGCGGGAAATAGATTTTGGTATTGACCTTCTTCTGGATACGCAACCTATCTCTATTCCTCCTAATAGAATGGCTTCGACGGAGTTAAAAGAGTTGAAGGAGCAATTAAAGGATTTTCTAGATAAGGGTTTTATCCGACTGAGTATCTCTCCATGGGGTGCTCCGATGTTGTTTGTTAGAAAGAAGAATGGGTCTCTTCGAATGTGTATTGATTATCGTCAATTGAATAAAGTGACCATTAAGAATAAGTATCCCCTTCCGAGAATCGGTGACTTGTTTGATCAACTTCAAGGGGCTAGTTACTTCTCAAAAATTGACCTTCGTTCGGGGTATCACCAGTTGAGAGGGAGAGGGGATGATATTCCCAAGACGGATTTCCAAACACGGTATGGACATTATGATTTCCTTGTGATGTCATTTGGTTTAACTAATGCCCCGGTGGCATTTATGGACCTAATGAATAGAGTGTTTAGGCAATACCTAGACATGTTTGTGATTGTGTTTATCGATGATATTTTGATCTATTCAAGGAGTGAGAATGAACATGTGGACCATTTGAGAATTTTGTTGCAAGTTCTTAAGGACCATCAAATTTTTTGCAAATTTTAGCAACTGTGAATTTTAATTAAGATCTGTAGCTTTCCTTGGTCATATTGTGTCTAGCAAGGGTATTGAGGTAGATCCTAAGAAGACGAATGCGGTCAAGAGTTGGCCTAGACCTTTAACTCCTTCTGATATTAGAAGCTTTTTGGGTTTGGCCGGTTACTATAGGAGGTTTGTTGAGGTGTTTTCTTCCATTGCATCTCCTTTGATGGCTTTGACCCAAAAGAAGGCTAAGTTTGTGTGGTCGGAAGCTTGTGAGAAAAGTTTCCAAGAGTTGAAAGATAGACTTACTTCCGCTTCGGTGTTGACCTTACCAGAAGGTACGGATGGTTTTGTGGTGTATTGTGATGTCTCTAGAGTTGGGTTGGGATGTGTGCTTATGCAAAATTGTAAGGTTATTGCCTATGCTTCAAGACAACTTAAACTCCGTGAGAAGAATTATCCTACCCATGATCTTGAATTAGCGGCGGTTGTGTTTGCCTTATAAATATGGAGGCATTATTTTTATGGGGTCCATGTGGATGTTTTCACCGATCACAAGAATCTACAATATTTGTTTAGTCAAAAGGAATTGAATATTCGTCAGAGAAGGTGGTTAGAATTATTGAAGGATTATGACATGAGTGTCTGTTATCACCCCGGTAAAGCTAATGTGGTAGCAGATGCTCTTAGTAGATTGTCAATGGGTAGTATGGCTCATATAGAGGATGAAAAGAAAGAGTTGGTATGTGATATGCATAGGTTGGCCCGACTAGGTGTTCACCTAGTGGATTCCACCAAGGGTGGTGTCATGGTTCATAATGGTTCTGAATCGTCCTTTGTGATGGATGTGAAGGCTAAGAAATGTCTAGATCCTATCTTGGTTAAGTTAAAAGAGGCGGTACTTAAAAAGTCTGTAGCGGTTTTCTCCCAAGGGGGAGATGAGGTGCTAAGGTATCAAGGTAGGTTATGTGTTCCAAATGTTGACGGCTTGAGAGAGAAAATTTTAGAAGAAGCCCATAGTTGTCGGTATTCTATTCACTCAGGAGCCACCAAGATGTTCTGTGACCTACGGGATGAAAAAGGACATCACAGAACTTGTGGCCAAATGTCCTAATTGCCAACAGAGTTAAGGTTGAGCACCAAAGGCCGTAAGGCTTATCACAAGATACTGTTATTCCTACTTGGAAGTGGGAAGATGAGAACATGGATTTTATTGTAGGCTTGCCACGTACTCGGCGGTAACATGACTCTATATGGGTGATAGTGGACCGAATGACTAAGTCCGCTCATTTCATTCCATCAAGGTGTCGTACTCGGTGGAAGAGTATGCTAAATTGTATGTGAGGGAGATAGTAAGGTTACATGGAGTACCCTTGTCTATAATTTTGGATCACCCTTGTCTATAATTTCGTATCAAGGTCCCCAATTTACTTTACAGTTTTGGAAGTCTTTCCAAAAGGGTCTACGTACCAAGGTGAAGCTTAGCACCGCTTTCCACCCTCAAACGGATAGTCAAGCGGAATGCACCATTCAGACTTTGGAAGACATGCTTAGGGCATGTGTGATAGATTTTAAGGGAAATTAGGATGACCATATGCTGTTAATTGAGTTTTCTTATAATAACAGTTATCATTCGAGTATCGACATGGCTCCTTTTGAGTCTCTCTATGGTAGGAGATGTAGGTCTCCTATAGGATGGTTTGAAGTGGGGGAAGTTGCTCTCCTAGGTCAGTAATCGGTGCATGACTCCATTGAGAAGATTCAGATTATTAGAGAGAGATTGAGGACGGCCCAAAGTCGGCAAAAGTCCTATGTCGATGCTAGAAGGAGAGATCTCGAATTTGATGTGCATGATTGGGTTTATTTGAATATCTCACCCATGAAGGGTGTTATGAGGTTTGGAAAGAAAGGGAAACTTAGTCCTCAGTTTGTGGGTCCTTATGAGATTTTGAGACATGTCGGCAAGGTTGCATATGAGTTAGACTTGCCAAATGAGTTGGCATTGGTGCATCCGGTGTTCCATGTCTCAATGTTGAAGAAATGTATTGGGGATCCATCAACCATAGTTCCCTTAGAGGGTTTAGAGATTAAGGAGAATCTTGTTGATGAAGAGGTTCCATTAGAGATCCTAGACCGGCAAGTTAAGAGATTGAGAAACAAGGAAATAGCTTCCGTGAAGGTTTTATGGAGGAATCACTTAGTTGAGGGTGCTACTTGGGAGGCCGAGGCCGATATGAAGTCCTGATATCCTCATCTATTTCCTTCTACTCCTATTTTAAACTTGAGGTAAGTAATTCCTCTTGAGTTTTCTTGTTTTGGGAGTCATGTGTGTGGTATGTGCTTTTCCATGATTTACTTATGTTATGCGTGTTCTTGAGAAATTTATGTTTAGTAAGAAAATGAGTTCTTATGATTGATTTTTCCTCATGTTGTTGTGCATTGAGTTAGATATGCCTAGATGCTTCATGAGATGAATTGTTGAACATGCTTAGTTGTGCTTTTTGGAAGCATATTGTATAAATGCTCATTGAGATTTTTTTGAGCATGCTTTTAGTTTAGAGAAGATAGATCTTCCTATGTATATGAGAAATGTTGAGTTTTCATGAATAATGGGTTGTTAGATGTAGTTTTGTCACGACCCGAGCCTACACTCCGAATGTGACACGGTGTACAAGACTCTGAAAAGCCTCATACAAGCCTCATAGCATTCATAACATAAGACATAAACAAAATGGTACAGAATTTAAAACTTTTAAACCATACAATCCAAAACTTTATTTAAAATAGCGGAAGTCTAACACTGCCTCACATGGCCATCTAATACATCTTTAGAATAAAAAATAGGGTCACAGCTCTTTAACATAATCTAAAACTTAAAAGGACAATAAAGGAAACTACTAAAGACCCTCATACGTCCTTGAATCTTGAGGACTCACCACTAGCTTAGAAAATAGTCAATCCAAGCTTTACTCCAAAGAAATCACCTTAAGATCCGGAACCTACACTTTGTAGTAAAAATAGAAGAAATATGGGTTAGCACAAAAAAATGTACTAAGTATCATGCTTTAAAAGGACAATTTGGTTGGAAACCATGCATTATGCCAATTTTGAGAGACATCATGAACTTTAGTATAAGAGGCATACGATACAAACATATTCAACATGCATATCATTTCAACATAATAGAACCATCTTAGGCAACCCTAAGTTATACTTGTGCAATGCATGAATGGAATCCCATAATACCACTCACACTAAGTACCCCTTTGAGGCCACCATAGACAAGGAACATTTATACACAATAAGTCATGACAAGGAAAGCAACTCATAATAACATTTCCAAGTAGATCATTCATCATTACATTAAGCCTTTAAGTCAACATTCTCATTAGCTTCATCATGAGCACATTCATTTCATTAGACATTAAGACATTAGAGAATCACACCATAGCCCTCTCAAAGCCTACTCGTGCAATGTATGAATGACATCCCATACTACCACCCATACTTCATAGAACCTCTCAAGTAACCATAGTACGTATCTCACATGATGGGAATAAGCATTAACCGAAATAGACCATGAGAGAAAACCGTGGAATTTGGTGTCTATCCCATACCGTAAAGGGTTGGTCTACTTGCCTAAGGTAGGACCGGTAACATTTTAGCTTAGGTGGATCCACTAGCTAAGACCTATGTGGGAACATAGTTATGGGATAAGAAAGATGTTCATTGAAACTCGGCCTAACGTGGGGAGAGCTTCCATTTTACCATATCCGCTCAGTGCTAAGCTTACATTCTCATAGAGTAGTTCATTCACATTAACATTATTACACATGAGAGGGTGTCATTGGCCTACTGACCCAAGGTACGTTGATTCACACATGAAAGGGTGTCATAAGCCTACCGATTCAAGGTACATTATTAGGATAGCTCATTAAATCATCATGAAAGGGTGCCATAAACCTACCGATTCAAGGTACATTATTAGGATAGCTCATTAAATCATCATGAAAGGGTGCCATAAACCTACCGATTCAAGGTTCATCATTGTCATTTATGGAAGGGTGCCATAAGCCTACCGATCCAAGATTCATCATTAGAATAGTTCATAGACTCATCATGCAAGGGCTACCAAGATTAGGTCTACCGATTCAAGACAAAGCCTAGAATGATTCATTAATCGTTTATGAAAGGGCTACCACCATTAGGTCTACCGATTCAAGATGTAACATTACATTGAAGAAATCTTGCACATATATCATCATCATTCATAAGTGTATAATTGAGAATAACCTTTTCAATAATAACACAATTTCATTGAAGTCATGATCACATTACTTTAATTTCATTGAAATCACAAAGCATATACATAGCATCATGATTATACATTAACCTTCACAATTTGCCCTTCAAGGCCATGAATCATAATTCACCAACACACCTAGAATTACTACAATTTAGGCATGAATAATGACATAATTCAATAAACTCAATCCATATAGACACATTCTATTCACATCCTTTCATAATCAATCAACCCACATCATGAAGTCATAATTTGGTAATTTACGAAATTCATGGGTTCTTGGGGGAATTTCATCATAAATCAACAATTAAACATCAATTCAATCATAATCTATCATAAATCAACCTTTGAAAACGTTTGAGGAAGGAACCCATGACTTAGAGTGAAACCCTAACTTTTGGGGAACTTGAAAACTTTGAAATCTAGTTTTGAAGGGACTCTATGGGTCAAAGCTACCCATAGATGAAAATCCACCATAACTTAATGGAATTTTCCCCTAAATTTGTGAAGAAAGACCTTGGTTCTTCTTCTTCTTCTTCTTCTTCTTCTTCTTCTTCTTCTTCTTCTCCTTCTCCTTCTCCTTCTCCTTCTCCTTCTCCTTCTCCTCCTCCTCCTCCTCCTCCTCCTCCTCCTCCTCCTCCTCCTCCTCCTCCTCCTCCTCCTCCTTCTTCTTCTTCTTCTTCTTCTTCTTCTTCTTCTTCTTCTTCTTCTTCTTCTTCTCATTAGGAACTCTAGAGAGAGAAATATTGTGAAGGAGATGAACTTTTGGTTTGATTTGGGTTTTTCGGAATAATGAAGTCAATGGGGTGTTTAATGACTCAAAATCATTTATACATGTGAAATAAAACAATTAAAATCGACCCCATAAAATAACTAATTAATTTGAAAATTACCAATTGACCCTCGACTAGGCAGCCCACTCCTAGGCACCACGAGAGGCCCTCACGAGCCATGGTCAAGACCACGAGTCGTGGTCCTACCCGTGATCCTTGGGAAGTGGCTAAGGCTTGGGGTCTTGGCCTCCAACAATTGAAGGCATGACCACGAGACCTCCCACGATCCGTGGTCAAGACCACAAGTCGTGGTGAAGGTCATGGTCCCTAGGCAGTAGGTAGGCTTCAAATCCTTGCCTACCACACGCCTAAGGGGTCTTCACGAGCCCCTTCATGGACCGTGTTCAAGACCACTAGTCGTGAAGGTGGTCGTGGTCTTTGGGCAGTGCTTGGCCAAGGTTGGGGCAGCCTTGGCCTTTGGCTTAGGCTTTGCCCTTTTGCCTTGGCCCTTGCCCTTGCAACCCTCAATCAAACATTAAATGGTCTTCTAACTACGGGGTCTAACACGTACCTTGACGTTAACTCACACGTTTTAGGCTCTAGTTCAACCTACTAATTTCCGGTGCATTACAAGTTCCTACTTCCTTGTGTTGCATTGATTATGTTTGAGATGGAGTTGACGTTTCCTCCTTTGAATTGTGTATTATTTTTTATGTTGCATTCATGATGGACTGCTAATCTTGAGTCTTTACTTCTGTAAGGTGTCTAGATCATCATTCGAGGACGAATGTTCCCAAGGGGGAGATATTGTAACACCCCGGAAACTAGTAAGCTAAACTAGAGCTAAACGTGAGGGTTAACGTCAAGGGAGAAGGGCAAGAGCCAAGGAAAATGGGCAAGGGACAAGGCAAGGGGCCAAGGCTGCCCAAAAATGGCCAAGGCACTTCCCACCATGACCACGAGGGTCTTCACAACTCGTGGTGGCCACCACGCCCCGTGGTGCCACCCGTGGTGGTGAGGCAGTAGCCTCCCTAAGACTGCCCCAAAAAGGCTCCCCTTCATGAGCCACTTCACGGCTCGTGGTGAAGACCACCGCCCGTGGGAAGGCTCTTGGGGTTGCCTTCACCTTGTGGGGGAAATGATAGGGTAGCCTAGCTACTGGTCAAGGGACCAACGGGCACCTTCAAGGGTCATGGTGCCTTTGACGGCTCGTGAAGATGGGAGTAGTCCCTGGGAACCCCACTTTAAGTGGGGGTTATTTTAGGTAATTCCTTTTTAGATGGGTATTAAGTGAGGTCATTTTGCCTTCATTTTATACACCTATATAAGCCTTTTTAAGTTAAAAACCAACCCATTCACCTCATTATTTTCCAAAACCCAAATAATTCCCAAAGTTCATATCCTCACCAAAAATTCTCTCTCTAGAAAACTTGAAGAAGAAGGAGGAGGAAGTTGAAGGTAGGGTTCAAGGATAAAGATTTTTCTACTCAAATTCATTGGGTTTGATTTCTAAGGTATGGTAGTCCTTCATCCATGGAGTCCCTTCAAACTCCCAATTTCAAAGATAAAAATCCCTAAAAGCTAGGGTTTTACTCCAAAGTCATGGGTTTCTCTCTAAAACGATTTTTATGCTTTAATTATTTTATATTATGAATGAATTGATGATTACTAATGTTTTTATGATGAACTCCCCAAGAACCCATGAAACCCCTATATTTCCCAATTATGATCTTGTGATGTGGGTTTGTTGATGAAAGAAGAGCATTATGAGATTATGCATGTAGTGATTTGATTACTTGAATTATGATTATATCCAGGTCTAATGTAGTGAATTCTAGATGTGTTGATTGAATATGATCTTTTATCCTTGAAGGGTAAAGTATGAGAGTTATGCATGATTATGAGATTTATGTATATGCTTTAAGAACACTATGAGAGTAAAGTGCTTATGATTATGATCTTGTTATGTGTTGTTGAAAGGACATTCTCATTTACACACTTGTGTACGAATATGATATGATGTGAGTGGTTTTCTCAAAATATGAGGATTCTAAGGTTGAAAGGCTATTCTCACCTATTGAATCTAAATGTAAACATGGACGGTGAAAGGTTATTCTCATGCATGATATAAGGAGTTATCTTATGAATTATGTTGGATTTAGTGTCAAGACATTCTTCCATGAATATGAACTTAAGTCAAGACTTAATATGAACTTAAGTCAAGACTTAATATGAACTCTGTGGGAATTAATGCTTAGCACCGAGTGGATATTGATATGAGATGGAAGCCCTCACGTTAGTTGAGGTCGGGTTTCTAGAAGCAATCTCTTGAGATGGATGCCCTCACAATAGTAGAGGTCGGGTATCTGTAGCAATCTCCTTATCCCATAAACTATGTGCCCTCATAGGTATTTAGCTAGTGGATCCACCTAAGCTAAGAGTATGGTTCTACCCTAGGCAAGTAGAGCAACCCCTTTTCGGTGTGGGGTAGACACCGAATTCCATGTTAAGATCATATGGTCTATGTCGGTTAAGGCTTATTCCCACAATAGTAAGAACAAGAATATGAATTTATGAACTATGGTTACTAAAGAGGCTTTACTTAGCATGAGTGAAAATTATGGGGTCTTATTCATGTATTGCACAAGTATGCTTTGAGGGTGCTTATGAAGTGTTTCTCGTAGGTTTTGATTATCTATATGTTGACTATGCTTATGACTTATGCTTTTCCACTATCTTCATGATGATGTTCAAACTTAGTAAATTGCATGCATTCAAATAAAATGTCCCTTTTAGCATGTTTTCAATGTTTTATGCATGGCTATCATACTTAGTACAATTTTGTGCTAACCCCTACTTTTCCTACATTTTTCCCAAGTGTAGAGATAGGTTCTCAAGGTGCTAATAGTTGTGGCTAAAGCTTGGATTTGCTTATTCTCCTAGCTTGTGGGTGAGTCCTCATGATTCAAGGACTGATATTATCTCATTGTAGTTCATTTCTTGTATTTCCTTTTCGTACTATGTTGTATGGGTTGTGTCCCTTTTCTCATTCGAATATTGTAATAGAAGGCTATGTTGAGACTTAGAGTCTAGACTTTCGCTTTTCTTTTATGAAAATTTTAGACTTGAAATGCATTTTTACTCTTTATTGTTCTATGCTTATGTTATGATATGCTAAGTGGCTTACATGGAGCCTTTCGGGGTTCAATGTGCTTCGTGACAAGCTGCATCACTCAGATAAGCACACAAACAAAGTTGATTACTTATCTTAAAAGGTAGGACCCTCTGATTTTCAAAAGACATGTGCATGTAACTAATGAGAAGATATTTTGGTTGACAATTTAGTCCACAATAGCTAATGATTATGTTCACAAAATCATCATACAAAATTTCCCTTTGAACTGTCATCAATATTTACTCTAATAGGTCACCATCCTACCAACGTCAAATAAATTGATTGTTCTTCTCGATCCATTCTCCATAACAATCAATAACTATTATTGTTGATTCTTCCATTAATGGTACCTAAATAAATTTATTAAAAATATTTAATAATGATTGTATAGTAAAGTTGAGTAGCTATATACAATAAAAAAAAATTATATGCATAATCATTGTCCCAACAAGTAAGTCATTTATTGCATTAACTAGGGTATCCGTTGCAGCATATGACTTACTTGTTGAATACATGTTCAAAACTAGAACCTTATCCAACAGGTAAGTCAATTATTGCAATAGATGAGTCATTTGTTGCAACAAATTACTCATTTGTTGCACCAAATGACTTACCTGTTTAGACAAACTTCTGGTTTTGTCCCAGTTTTTTGTCACGACCCAAGCCTAGGGCCTAGACGTGACCGGCGAATGGGGAACCCGAAGGAACCCCAAACAAGCCTCATAGCATATCATTACACATCCTTGGTCGCAGAAGCAATTAAAATGACCATAAGCAATAAGCATAATCAAAGGGGGAAATCGGGACTAAGGGAGCAAGAGAAAAA
>JAJOOE010008273.1:0-32796 GCA_036250405.1 Solanum raphanifolium | reverse complement strand
TATATTTTTAATTTAGTAAATATATGCATGTTAACGAAAAGAGTAAACATACATCATTTGCTACACGACGAATATAGCAAACATGCATCATTTACTAGACGACGAACTATATATATGCATCACTTTTGAAACGGAGAGTATATCTACTTTAACACAAAGTAGAGGGATATATTTGCCCATTTTTCCTTGTTTAAAAAGGGATTTTTTTGGGGGGGTGTATATGTGTGTTCAAGAGTGTTTCTTATTTTTCCTTTTTGTCAAAGAGAAGAAATGAACTCCTTCAAAAAGCTAAAAAGTTTGCTATTTTATGTGATGTTGAAGTTGGACTAACTTTTTTTTACTCCAACATTACAAAACTCTATGAATTTACATGTGGCAGATTACTTATTGAAAATTACTAATAATAAATCTGTTGTTGGTAAATTTATAGAGTTTATGTTGTAGAGAATATAACGAGTGATGAGTCCAACTTTAGCATCACATAAGATAGCAAGTTTTTAAGCCTCTAATCATTTTTTTTTATAAGACAAAATGGTTGAAGCTTTAGTTATATTTTGTATAAAGAAAAGTATTTTTTGTGTGTGTTTAGAATGCTTCTTATTGTTACACTTTATATAGTACCTAATTTATTAAGAGCTTACTAAATTTAAACTTTTATTTCAATCTTGAATTTTGAAGAGTGAGTCAAACAAAATCTTTTATTCATGGAAAGTTGGTTAATGAGTCAAAGAAGATCTTTTATTTATGAAAAATTGGTCAATGTAAAATGTCTTTGGTATAAATAATCTACCTTATATAGAGATTTACTATCATATTCTTGTGAATATTATCCTGAATACATCCACCTACATATGTCATTTATGACTCAGACTGATATTTTCTATGCAAATATTATAATTAATATTCAAGATGTTAAGGTGTGTTTGATATGAAAGAAAATATTAATATTTATAAGTAGAAAATTCTATGAAAATTTTCTTAGTTGATGAAATATCTTATAATTATGGTGTCATATAGTTAGACATTTTGATTGCTTCACAATATTGTATAATGTAAAAATAATACGACCTAATATCTTTTAGCATGGATCGTTGAATGTATAAAATTCTCTTTTTCTCCTAATTGTCATGCCATTTAACTTGACTCATGCCTTATACGCAGTTAAAAAAAACGTTCTCATATGTTTAGATTTTAATTTATTTTTTAAATATAACTTTTTATATACATATATAAAAAAAAGTTGCATACCATACTTCAACTGTTGAAGCAACACGGCAGTATAACAAAATTATTCCTTAATTAGGTAGTACTTAGTCGTAGATTATATCTAACTTGGTTAGATATAATCTTATGAATAATTGGATTACATTCTTATTTCATTAGAAAAATGCAATCAAATCCTAAATGAGTTTTTAAAAGTTAAACAAATAATTATAAAACTAGAGTTTTAATATTACATGGCATGCCATAGAAGAGGTGTTTTGTGATGTTTAATGAAATTGTGAGGAAAATGACGGTGGTTGAATAATATTCTAGTCTAAATAGAAATAAAAGTGATTTAAACTTGAGTGATTATTTCGGAAATTAACTCTAAATTTCGTCAAAACTATCTGCATATTTGTTCAAATCAGATTTTATAGGTTCAAGATTTTGCATGGGTATCTAATAAAAATCTCATTGTTTGTAGTGTAGAAATAAATATTTCTTCACCTTAAATTATTTATCGTACTAGTGTACTTGTCCGCACTTCGCGTGGTTGTTGTCACACTCCGAGCCTACACCCTGGACGTGGCCGGCACTCGAGAACCATTGCTGGCCCCAAGCGAATCCTTGGCCTGGCTTACTTACTCAGCGGAAGACTTTACTCAAGAGAAAATGTACTTTTTTAAAACAAGTAAACTGAACTTCTCAAAACATAACTTAGAATGTTTTATAAATAACATCCACTGCCAAAGTGGCAACTCAAGTCTCAACTTAACTGAAAAGGGAAAGTAAAGACTCATGAACTAACATCACTAACTCTGTCTATGAAGCCTCTAAACAACTGAGATGGACGTCGGGACAAGACCCACGACATCCTAATGAACTAAAATACTGAAAGCAGTAAAAAAGATTTCGGGAAAGCTAGGAGGCTCACCAACTGACTCTGAGTGCTCAACTGGATCAACGAGGCGCTAGATGTTGATCCTGATTACCTGTGTCTTCATCATAAGACAATACAGGCCAACTGACATCAGTACATTGAATGTACGAGTAAGCGAGTTGGAATGCTAAACATAACTTAAGCTTGAAAAGAATCTGGAAGAAACACTTACCTTGGCTTTACTCAACTCTTGAATAACTCAACTCAAAATGCAGTGTAAAACAACAATAATAGTGCAATTTATACAAAGCATTTAAAACAGTAGAAAACAACTTAGTTCGTTAAAGAAAATGCAATAATAAACTCAACTTTCATATAATAAAGTAAAATAGTTTATGTGGGAGTTTCTCTAACTGACAACCATCACTCTGAGCCTAAGTGGCGATACAGCGTCTTGCCCACGCTGCCAGAACTATCCTATACTTTGTCGTCATATAGAACGCTTAACTAAGTGGATCCACTAGTCTATGCTAGAAAGCACACTTAAGGATTCATCTAAAAAGTTTGATCATTTACTATCCATGATGACTACATGGTTTATGGGGGCTGTGAATTATCTGAACTCTCTCCCATATCGGTGCTCAATACTACTCCCAAAATATACTAGCTCATATGTTTAAAAATATAACTTATTTCTTTGGTTTGAGATAATTACTCAAAACTTAGCTTAAAAGCTCTCTTGGAAATCTCAGTTTCCTTTCTTGCTCAAATGTGAAAACATTTACTCTTTAACTGAAAACTATAGCTCAAAGGCTCTTTTGGAAATCAAGGTTTCCTTTCTTCTTTAAATGTGAAAACATTTACTCTTTAACTCAAAACTAGCTCGTAGGCTCTTTTGGAAATCTCAGTTTCCTTTCTTGTTCAAATGTGAAAACATTTTTAAACTCTGGGGGAAAACATAGTCCCCATTTACTCTTTTGAAGACATGAACATCAAAACTTGCTCTTTACTCTTTACTCTACTCAAAACTCAAGTCTTAAAACAAAGTTAAAACGTTTGTAAAAGACTTTTGGAAAACTTTATGAACTTCTCTTAACTTGACTCTTGACTTATCGTGACTTGACTCTTAACTTCTCTTGACTTGACTCTTAACTTCTCTTGGCTTGACTCTTAACTTTCCTTGAATTGAATTATGGATTCAAGGATTATGATTTGTGATAGGAAAGATCTCATGATGTTTAGGAATGATTTTAGATAGCTAAACATGAGAAAATATCAAAAATTCACTGTCTGAGGATGGGTCCGCGACGCGGAGGTGTATTTAAATTTTGGTCACGAAAATAATTTTTGAGGCAGAGAGGTTTGTGTCCTCTCTGTGACGCGAAGGGAAAAATTTCACTTCTGAGGAATAGGTCCGCGGCGCGGACCTAGTACCCAATTTCTGCCCGACTTGTTCCTTCTTCGTTTTCTAACCCCAATTCGCCTAAACTCGGTTTCTTTTCTTAAATTCCCTTTAGATTCAGATACCCAGTAAGTTTACACAAGAATCTAACTCAAACAACTCAAGAAAACAACATTTCAACCTCAAGGAACTCCTCAATCTCAACCGAACTCAAGAACGAAGGCCAATTTAAAGAACTCCATTCAAGATTCATCAACTTTCAACTTTCTAGAACAAACTTCACTGAAATAAACATGCTTGGCACATGGGTGAACGAACCCAACGCTATGAAAGACTCACATACCTCTTTAAGGATCAACCCTTGTCGAAATCCACAAGCTAAACCTTCAAGAACGACGAACTTAATTTGCTCTTTCTCCTCTTGTGTTCTTTCTCCAAAAACCCTAGCGTAAATTTTCCAATTGTGTAAACTGAACCAATTCAGTTTAGACCCCAATTTAATTGCTAAAAACGAATTAACTTAATTGGGTGGTGAAAAGACCATAATGCCCTTCTAAAATTCGGATTGGACTTTCCTTATTTGAACAGCCCACTTCCAATGGGCATAACTCACTCATACGAACTCGGAATCGTGCAAACGCGGTGGCGTTGGAAAGATTATTCCAAGATCTTTCCTACAATATCTGAAAACACACCTAACTCATCCTGATCTAGGAGTTATGGTCATTTGAAGTTGACCAAAAACTCAACTTAACACACTTAACAAATTTTCTAGATTTTATATTCTTTCCAAAAATGACTATTTCCAAATTTTAACTTCTTTCTAGTTCTTTCAATTTACGAGATGTTACAGTTATAATAAAAACTTAAATATATTTTTAAATAATTAATTTACTATTTGATAAATGTTTTAATAAATAATATAATAAAAGAGAGAAATACAAATTAAAATACGACTTTAATATTACTTATCCAGAAAAAATTGCTAAAAAGAAATTTTCATACTGATAAAAAAGTTAAAAATTTAAACATTGATATGAAAAACTTCAGCTAATTGACAATCTAATTATTATAGTTTCATACTAAATTCAATGATTCTTATAGCAATATTATTGGTTCAATCAACAATATTAAATCTATTCGATCATAAATTATGTGACTTTCTTTTTGTATAAATGACACAATAATAAAAATAAATAAATAAATAAAGATACATTTGTGGTAAATCATGGGGAGAAAGAAATACTTGTATTATATTCTAACATAGTTATGCACGAAATTCAGAAGTTAGAGATATATAGTTTTTTTGATATTCGATGTTCGTACCGACACTCATCTAATGCGTTGTGTCTCATAAAATCTATTAATATTAAATTTTTTTGTATGTTAACTCTCATTGTTATAGAGGCATTGCGAGAAGAGAGAATTAAGTTGCGATATTGCAACATTACAGTTGATATTATATTTTTACAATAAAATATAAAAAAATTAAACACATAACGTAAAATGAGATATAAAAGATAAATCATGATATAATTGAGTGACTTGGTGTGCTTACCTAATCCAACTGTATAGAGATTATCAAAGAGCGACAAAGAGATGATTTTTTTAAAAATAATACGTATATGCAAATGTTGAAGATAGGACAATAAAAAGTTTGACAACATAGATACAATTATTTTTATTATTAAAACATTATCGTGGTAGTTATTATAAATAAATTGGAGTAATAACTATCCAAATGATAACTCCTTCTTTAATGTAGAAAAAATAAAAGAAACTTTTATTTGCTTTCAATAATAATAAATTTAATACACATTAATCATATATTCACATTTATTAGGGTAAAAATAAAAAAATATGACTCTAATTATACTTATTTACACTCCATTTATGTTGTTAAGAAGAAAATTAAATGATGAAATTTAAATTTTTGTAATAAAAAAAGAGAGCTAATGGAAATTATTTTTTAGTATATATATATCCTAATTTTATTATACATATAAATTTGATCATTTTTAATAATTTTTTTATAATGCTGTTATTTATAGGACAATAATATGATATATCAAATGATATTATGAACATGATTATTAAAATAATTTAGGAGCTATGATCATCAAAAGTCACTAAAGTACGGAAAATAAAGATACTTAAATTTTATATTATAAAAGATGAATCAATGAAGGAGTAGTAATTGATACATTCATTTTTGTACAATAATAAGAAATAAATAAACAGAAAAATTGTCAAAATAATGAGAAAATAAAAAGATAAATAAGATTTTTGGCAAAAGAGATGTCCTACACCACTTTTCTTTTATCTAGATAATTCTTATGTTGGTAAAGAAAGTAGATTGAGAGAGAACAACTTTACTAAATCATTTTTATCCTAAATAAATACTTTTGTATTTCAATTTCTGACCAAATAGATTGTAATAGACTAATAGTGATCTCGAAAAATCTCAAAAACTTGAAAACTTCTAATATTAATAATAATAAAAAAACTAAAAATATGAAGACTACAAAGTTCCATCTCAATAAACATCTTTTTATAAATTATACAATATTTTAAAAAATTATGAATTAACTTTACATTCTCATGTTCTATCATAATAGTTATTAAAAGTTGATTTACATGACTACAAAAGTGTAACGACATGTTCCCGTCATTATAGAAATGTCAACGGGGGAAAATTTGGGGCCGAAAAACTTTTTTGTAGTATTTGGATTTTTTCCAACCTAGTCCAGATTTGGACGAAATCGGAGTCTTTAAAGTGTAGAGAAATCTGGTAATAATCGGGTGAAGTATTTATGTTTCTGATTACATGAATAGTTAGATAACTCGTTAAGGAATCCATAAGACTTTACAGAATTGAATTCGGGTGAGTAGAACTCCCGAAATCGATCTTGGCGTAAAGGGTATTTTCTGAGCGTCGTGGGTTAGAGGTGTGTTGTGAAATGGGAATTTTTGAATTCTTGAAATAACTCTCTGTCTCGAGAATGCCGTTTTGGCGTTGGGTTTTGCCGCTTTGGCGAGGCCGTTGTGGCGGGGCCAACGCGAATTAAAGTCGTAATAAATCCCTAAACGACCTCATTATGCACTTTTTGACTTTTAGAGCTAAGGAACGACCCCCAGGCGAATCTTACTCATTTTTCACCAAATTTTAGGCTAAAGGTAAGCTTTTCACTCCCCAAATCCATTTTTCGATCCGTAGAACGTAATATAATGGGTGAATATTGATGGGGGAAGGTTTTGTTATAGATTCTACGGTGGAAACAACCCTAATTTGAATAATTGGGATCATGGGTTTGAACTAGGGTTCATAGAATTGTTAGTAATCCGAGTGATTAATGATGGTTTTTTTATTCCCGTATTATATTGATTGTTTATAGAACAAGAACAAGTGGAACGAATCTGGAAAGGGAAGGATCAATTTTCTTAGGGTTTCAAGCTTGTGTCGAGGTAGGTGATGATTGTGATTCTATGATTGTGTGATGTATGCTTGTTCTTGCTTCATTATGATACTTGTATATGTATGAATGTTGCAATATTGATCACACGTGTTTTAAATGAGACAGATAATTGATGAATGCCATAAAATCATGACTAAAATGTATGATCTTGATGATATACTTGTGATTGTGATTGTGGTGTGTGAATGGGATCGGTTGCCACGTTCTAGCATAAAAATGGGATCGGTTGCCACGTTCTGGCATAAATATGGGATCAATTTCCATATTCCGGCATGCTAACTGTTTGGGTTTGGGTTACATGAGAGGGCCAATGGTTTGACATAGAAATGTGAATTTGTTTGTTGATAGTAAATGTTGATAATATTGTATATGTTTATATATATGTATGTGATTATAATGTTGTTTGACTTGTTTATGTTGCACTAGTGGGATAGCCGTGTGATCCTACCAGTACACTGTGGTTGTGTACTGATTCTGCACTTGCTCTTATTTTTGTTGAGTACATGGCATCTTCAAGCGGCTATTGATAGACCTCGCTTAGAAGATCAATGATCGTCACTTCAAATTCAAGGGTGAGCCAATTCTTTCGGGCTACCATGGGATTCTCTTTCGTCTATGTCCACCATTTTCGGACTTAGACATTGGTTTTAGCTAGTTGATTAGTTAATTAGTTGGGGTTGTATCCCCTTCTTGTTTAGACTTGGTTCATTGTTAGAATGTTTGGTACATTGACTTTCAGGTTCTAGGTTATTCTTCCGCATTGTTAGTTATTATTGTTAGACTTTTGTTAGAGTTTATGGGAACTCTATTTTTATTTCCTTAGTGTTTGATTTAAATGCCTTAGTTTTTAAATTATTTGTTTGGTTTGGGTTGTAGTAGTGGTTCTCCCACCGGAGTGTTAGTGTGGGTGCCAATCACGATGGTCTGGGTCGTGACAAAGTTGGTATCAAAGCCTAGGTTCGTTGATCTCGATGTACCAAAACGAGTCTAATAGAGTCTCGTAGAATGGTTCAAAGACGCCTTTACTTTTCTTGGAGAGGCTATAGGACTTTAGGAATCTCTATCTTTCTCTTGTCTCCTTTCGTGCTATGACTTGATTCCATTTGGTATCTAGTGATTCAAATTGGTATACAAGATTCAATGGCGTTAGGCCCGTAGCTCCCGTCAATGCCCCGATTGAGGAATCTGCAACGAGAGGTCGATGTCGAGGCAGGGGTAGAGGAAGAGATAGGGGTAGAGGCCGCGGAAGAGTAGGACCTGCTGGAAATGGAGCCCCTGTTGAGAATGCTCCTATGAATGAGAACCCTCCTACGCATCATGAAGAGATAGAGGAGAATGTTGATGTTGAGGATTTGGGACAAGCGGGAGAGGTGCAAGTTGAGACTACATGTGTTCCTCCTTTGGATCCAGTGTTATCTCAACAGATCATGTTATTCTTAAAGGGATTGGTTGGTCCTGTAGTGCTTGCTTCTGCTCAAACAACTCAAGCTCCTACTAATCCTCCTGTTGCTAGCACTGCTCCCAAGGTGGGTGGGACTGGAGGTAATGATGCTTTCTTTTGTCCATTGTTCGGTTCTATTATGACTGGTAATGAGTATGAAATGTTGACTAAGTTTTTAAAGCTAAAGCCTTCTGTGTTTCTTGGTTCTGAGAATGAGGATGCTTATGAGTTCATTCTGGATTACTATGAGAGGCTTCATAAACTGGTATTATTTATCAACATGGGGTTGAGTTTGTGTCTTTCCAACTTCAAGGTGAGGCAAAGCATTGGTGGAGAGCTTATATGGAATGTAGATCTTCTACTTTACCTCCACTTACTTGGACCAAATTTCATGCTCTGTTTCTAGAGAAGTATGTGCCTAAGACGTTGAGGGATCGCAAGAAAGATGAGTTTATGGCATTGCAGCAAGGTGGTATGACTGTGGCTGCTTATGAGGCCAAGTTTCATGATTTGTCTAGATAGGCTACTCAATTGGTGACTACTGAGAAAGAGAGAATCCAGTTATTTATTAGGGGACTAAATTTTGAGTTGCAAGTGTTATCTGTTCATATGACTTCTGCAGGGAGAAACTTTAATGAGGTGACAGACTATGTTAAGAAAGTGGAAGGGGTGAGGCGAAACAGTCAAGCTAAGGCTTGGGCGAAAAGGGCCAGGAACTCGAGTAACTTTCAAGGTTCTTATTCCAAGGGGTCCAGAAGACCCAACGCTAAGCCAAGCCAATTCAGTCCGCTATGCCCACATCTACAGGTAGTTACTCGAAAACTCCATCTCATAATTTTCAGGATAGCCAGGGAGTTGCGCCTTCGACGGGCGGCAGACCATCTTTTGATCGTACTTGTTACAACTGTGGAGAACCTGGGCATATGAGAAGAGATTGTCCCCACCCACGTGTGTTAGATTCTGCGCAATAGCAATCTAGAGCAGTGGTACCCGTAGGGAATGGTAATAATGGTAGAGGACGTCCACAAGGTGGGCGAGGAGGTAATCAACGAGGTTGTGGAGGTAGAGGAAATGGTAATGGCGGTAGGGGTAACGCGCAACCAGGCAGGGAAGTGGCTCGTCATGATGACAGGGCTCAGTGTTATGCTTTTTCGGGAAAGAATGAGGTGGAGGCGTCGGATACAGTGATCACAGGTACTATTCTTGTCTATGACCGAATGTCTAATGTGTTGTTTGATCCGGGTTCTACTTATTCATATGTATCCGTGAGATTTGCCTTAGATTTTAATATGAGTTGTGATATTATTGATGCCCCTATTCGTGTTTCTACCCCAGTTGGAGAGTCAGTCATAGTTACCCATGTCTATCGTGCTTGTCCTATTTTGTTTATGGGATTTCAAACTTGGGCTGATTTAGTGATTTTGGATATGATTGAATTTGACACAATCTTAGGCATGACTTTGTTGTCCCCCTATTATGTTGTGCTTAATTGTAATACTAAGTCTGTAACTCTAGAAATTCTGGAAAGGGAAAAATTAGAGTGGGAAGGGGTGTACAAGCCTAAGCAAGCTAAGATTATATCCTCCATTCGGGCTAGTAAACTAGTAGAGCAGGGTTGTTTGGCTTATTTGGCTCATATTAAGGATGTTGAGATTGAGGCTCCATCCATTGAGTATATTCCTGTGGTGTCTGAGTTTAGTGAAATGTTTCCTAATGACTTACCTGGTATGCCTCCAGATAGAGATATAGATTTTTACATCAATTTAGAGCCTGGTACGCTCCCCATTTCTATCCCTCAATTTCGCATGGCTCCGGCGGAATTAAGAGAGCTTAAGGCTCAAATCCAAGAACTTCTTGATAAAGGATTTATTCGTCCTAGTGCTTCCCCATGGGGTGCCCAGTTTTGTTTGTTAAGAAAAAGGATGGTAGTATGAGAATGTGTACAGATTACATGCAATTGAATAGGGTCACTATTCAATCCAGATTTGGGAATTTCTGTTTCGCGTCGAGGAGCTGACACGGTGTGTTCTGTCTCAAAAGTTGTTTTCGAAACCACAATTTAAAAGCCTTTCCGCGTCGCGGACCCACCTTCAAATATTGATTTTCGGTCTTTTCTCATGTTTAGCTATTTAAAATCATTCCTAAACAACATGAGATCCTTCCAATCACAAATCTTAATCCTTGAATCCATAATTCAATTTAAGGATCAGTTAAGGGTCAAGTCAATAGCAGTTAAGGTCAAAGTCAAAAGAAGTCAAGAGTCAAGTAAGAGAAGTTCATTTCAAGTTTTCATAAGTCTTTTACAAACGTTTTAACTTTGTTTTAAGACTTAAGTTTTGAGTTCAATAAAGAGTAAAGCTTGAAGTTCATTTCTTCAAAAGTATATGGGGACTATGTATTTTCAAAGAGTTTAAAATGTTTTCACATTTAAACAAGAAAGGAAGCCTCGATTTTCAAAGAGCCTTCGGGCTAGTTTTCAGGAAAGAGAAATAGCTTTCTAAATGAAGCAAGCAGGGAAACTGAGATTTCCAAGATAGCCTTTAGGCTAAGTTTTTTAGCACTAATCTCAAATCACAGAAGAAGTATGTTTTTTAAACATATAGAACTAAGTATATTTTTGGGAGTAGTATTGAGCACCGATATGGGGATGCGAGTTCATATTAACTCAAGTCTTCATAAACCATGTAGCCATCATGGGTAGAAAAGGGTCATACTTTTTAGATGAATCATTTTCGCATAGACTAGTGGATCCACTTAGTGAGTTAGCTTCCTATATCACGGCAAGGTATAGGATGGACCTCGGCAACGTGAGGTAAAGCGTTGTATCATCACTATAGTTCTTAAGTGATGGTTGTCGGCTAAAGAAACTCCCACAGCAGTAGTAGCATGGTTCCTCAAAGGGTTCTGCTTAGTGTGAATGGGGGTATGGGACTTCATGCATGCATTGCACAAGTAGACTTTGAAAGGGAGCATGGTTTGTCTTTATATGATATTATGATTATGAATTGACAACATGTTTTCAATAGTTTTTCTTTATATTGCACTTGTTTTAAACTGCTTTATAATGAAATGAGTTCATTTATGTTGAGTTGATTTGAGCCAGGTAAGTTCTTCAGTTTCTTTCAGATTCTTTCAGGCTTATGTTAGGCTTTAGAATTCCCCTTACATGCTCGTACATTCCACATACTGAGCCATTTATCCTGCATATTTTCATGATGCAGCCACAGGTATTCAGGATCATCAACAGGAGATTCGTTGATACATCTAAGAGTTCGAGTTAGCTATGGTGACCCTCCTTATTTTTCGGAGGATTTCATTTACTTTTCAGTTTAGTCAGGATGTCGTGGGCCTTGTCTCGACTTCCATCTTTATCAGTTAGAGGCTTCGAAGATAGTCAGTATAGTTGAGAAGTCTGTATTATTCATTTATTTTATTAAATGTTTTAAAGACTTAAGCTGCCTATTTTACGGCGAGTTGAATATTATTTTTATATTTAGAGTATTTCATTTGAGTTAAAGTTTTATATTTCAGTTTCATGGATTTTTATTCAGTTTTTAAGCTTTTGTATGCTTGAGTTAGTCTTCCGCTTGTAGTCAGCCAAGATGAGAGTTTGCTTGGGGACCAACAATGATACTCGAGTTCCGGCCACGTCAGGGTGTAGGCTCGGGTCGTGACACCACTTTCATTGAAGAGATCAAGGCCAAACAATTTGAGGATGAGAATTTGGAGGAACTTAGAAAAAAGGCTGCGATTGGTAAGGCACAAGAGACCACTCTTGATGCGGATGGTGTGCTCAATTTTAAAGGGAGAATTTGTGTTCCTAAAGTAGATGACTTGATTGAGAAATTGTTGGTGGAGTCTCATGGTTCGCGATATTCTATTCATCCAAGTGTGACCAAGATGTATAGAGATTTGAAGCGAATTTATTAGTGGCCGAGCATGAAGAAAGACATAGCGGAGTTTGTAGCGAAATGTCAAAATAGTCAACAAGTGAAGTATGAACATCAAAGGCCTGCGGGTTTGCTTCAAATAATGCCAATTCCGAAATGGAAGTGGAAAAGAATAGCCATGGATTTTGTGGTTTGTCTTCCCAAGACTTTGGGGAAGTTTGATTCTATTTGGGTAGTGGTTGATAGATTGACCAAGTCAGCCTATTTTATTCCGGAAAGAATAGATTATAATGCTAAACAATTGGCTAAGTTGTATGTGAAAGAGATAGTGAGGTTGCATGAGGTACCTCTCTCTATCATCTCAAACCGTGGTACCCAATTCACATCCAAGTTTTGGAAGAAATTGCATGATGAATTGGGCACACAACTCACTTTTAGTACAACCTTTCATCCACAGACAGACGGGCAGCCGGAGAGGACTATTTAAGTATTAGAAGACATGTTGAGGGCATGTGTAATTGATTTTGGAGGGCATTGGGATAAGTTCTTACCTTTGTGTGAATTTTCTTATAACAATAGTTATCACTCCAGCAGAGATATGGCACCATTTGAGGCACTCTATGGGAGGGGATGTAGATCACCCATAGGATGGTTTGAGGCTGGAGATGTGAAACCATTGGGGGTTGATTTAGTGAAGGATGCTCAAGTTAAGGTTAGGAGTATTCAAGCTAAGCTTCTAGTTGCCTAGAGTAGACAAAAGAAGTATGCGGATCATAAGGTAAGAGACATGGCGTTTCAATCCGGTGAAAATGTTTTTCTTAAGGTATCACCCATGAAAGGGGTGATGAGATTTGGTAAGAAGGGTAAACTAAGTCCTAGATACATTGGTCCATTTGAAATTCTTGATTGTGTGGGCCGGTAGCGTATAAATTGGCTTTACCTCCTAATTTATCGAGTGTTCATCCGGTATTCCATGTATCCATGTTGAAGAAGTATCATGGTGACGGGGATTATATCATTAAGTGGGACTCAATTGTGTTAGACAAGGACCTCCAATATGAGGAAGAACCAATTACAATTCTTGATCGTGATGTGCCGTGATGTGCGCAAGTTGAGGACCAAGAAGATTAAGTCCATGAAAGTTCAATGGAAGCATTATCCAGTTGAGGAAGCTACTTGGGAAACCGACAGAGACATGCGAGACAAGTATCCCCAGTTGTTCGTCGATTCAGGTACTGCTTAATCCCTTCCTTAGCCTATTTTCCTAAGTGTTGTCACTCGGGGACGAGTGATTGGTAAATTGGTATCTATTGTAAAGACATGTTCCCATCGTTATATAAAAGCCAACGGGGGGAATTTGGGGCCGGAAAACTTTTTCGTAGTATTTGGATTTTTCCCAACCTAGTCCAGATTTGGACGAAATCGGAGTCTTTAAGGTGTAGGGAAATCTAGTAACAATCGGGTGAAGTATTTATATTTTTGATTACATGAGTAGTTAGATAACTCGTTAAGGAATCCGTAAGACTTTACGAAATTGAATTCGGGTGAGTAGAACTCCTGAAATCAATCTTGGCGTAAAGGGTATTTTCTGAGCGTCGTGCATTAGAGGTGTGTTGTGAAATGATAATTTTGGAATTCTTGAAATAACTCTATGTCTATAAAATGTCGCTTTGGCGCTGGGTTTTGCCGCTTTGGCGTGGTGGTGGCTGATGTGGCGGGTCCGATGCGAATTAAGTCGTTAATAAACCCCTAAACGACCTCATTATGCACTTTTCAACTTTTAGAGCTAAGGAACAACCCCCAGGCGACTCCTACTAGTTTTTCACCATTCTTGAGGGTAAAAATAAGTTTTTCACTCCCCGAATCCATTTTTTGATCCGTAGAACGTGATAGAATGGGTGAATATTAATGGGGGAAGGTTTTGTTATAGATTCTATGATGGAAAAAACCCTAATTTGGATAATTGAGATCATGGGTTTGATCTAGGGTTCATAGAATTGTTAGTAATCCGGGTGATTAATGATTGTTTATTGATTCTCGTATTATATTGATTGTTTGTAGACCAAGAACAAGCGAAACAAATCCGGAAAGGGAAGGATCAAGTTTCTTAGGGTTTCAAGCTTGTTTTGAGGTAGGTGATGCTTGTGATTCTATGATTGTGTGATGTATGCTTGTTCTTGCTTCATTATGATACTTGTATATGTATGAATGTTGCAATGTTGATCACACGTGTTGTAAATGAGATAGATAATTGATGAATGCCATGAAATCATGATTTAAATGTCTGATCTTGATGATATACTTGTGATTGTGATTGTGGTGTGTGAATGGGATCGGTTGCCACGTTCCAGCATAACTAACTTGGATCGGTTGCCACCTTCCGGCATAAAAATGGGATCGGTTGCCACCTTCCGGCATAAATATGGGATCGGTTGCCACCTTCCAGCATGCTAATTGTTTGAGTTTAGGTTCCATGAGAGGACCAATAATTTGACATATAAATGTGAAGTTGTTCGTTGTTCGTAAATATTGATAATATTTTATATGTTTATATATATGCATGTGATTATAATGTTGTTTGACTTGTTTATGTTGCACTAGTGGGATAGCCGCGTGATCCTACCAGTACACTGTGGTTGTATACTGATTCTGCACTTGCTCTTATTTTTGTTGAGTACAGGGCATCTTCAAGCGGCTATTGACAGACTTCGCTTAGAAGATCAATGATCTTCGCTTCAAATTCAAGGGTGAGCCAATTCTTCCGGGCAACCATAGGATTCTCTTTCGTCTATGTCCACCATTTCCAGACTTAGACATTGGTTTTAGCTAGTTGATTAGTTCATTAGTTGAGGTTGTATCCCTTTCTTGTTTAGACTTGGTTCATTGTTCGAATGTTTTGGTACATTGACTTTCAGGTTCTAGGTTATTCTTCCGCTTAGTTAGTTATTATTGTTAGACTTTTGTTAGAGTTTATGGGAACTCTATTTTTATTTCCTTAGTGTTTGATTTAAATGCCTTAGTTTTTAGATTATTTGCTTGGTTTGGGTTGTAGTAGTGGTTCTCCCACCGGAGTGTTAGTGTGGGGCCAATCACGACAGTCTGGGTCGTGATAAAAAGTATATATACATGATTTATTGAGTAGCATAAATGTATGTGTTGGCTTTCTTTTCAGCTTCTATTTTCAAAAATATATTGACATGAAAACAATATAAGTTAATTAACCATACAACAATAACAACAAAATATAAAAATGAAGTTAACTAATCAAATAAAAACTTTATAGAATATTTAAATATGAGTTAAAGACAAATGAATGATCTTATCATCAACATAACATTAATCTAATGATCCAAAAACTATAAAAATAAGAAAAAGAATTCCTTGTTTAAAAGAGGATTTTTTTTTTTTTTGGCTGTAGATGTGTGTTTAAGAGTGGTTCTTATTTTTTATTTTTTATTTTGTCAAAAGAGAAGAAATGGACTCCTTCAAAAACCTAAAAAGTTTGCAATCTTATGTGATGTGAAAGTTGGACTAATTTTTTTTTACTCCAACATTACAGAACTCTATGAATTTACTTGCAACAGATTACATATTGGAAATTTATAGAATTTCCCTTGTGGAGAATATAAGTCCAACTTTAACATCACATAAGATAGCAAGTTTTTTAGCCTCTAATCATATAAAAAAAGACAAATAAAATGCTAGAAAAAACAGAATGGTTGAAGCTTTAGCTATATTTTGTATAAAGAAAAGTTTTATTTGTGTGTGTTTAGAATGCTTCTTATTATTACAATATATATAATACCTAATTCATTAAGAACTTACTAAATATAAACTTTTATTTCAAAGTTGAATTTTATCAAGTGAGTCAAAGAAAATCTTTTATTTATGGAAAGTTGGTTAAAGAGTCCGTCAAAGAAGATCTTTTATTTATGAAAAAATGGTCAATGTAAAATGTCTTTGGTATAAATAATATACCTTACATAGAGATTTACTATCATATTCTTGTGAATAATATCCTGAATACATCCACCTACATATATTATTTATGACTCAGACGGATATTTTCTATACAAATATTATAATTAGTATTCAATATGTTAAGGTGTGTTTGATATGAAAGAAAATATTTCTTCACAAAAAATATTTATAATTATAAAATCATATGAAAATTTTCTTAGTTGATGAAATGTCTTATAATTATGGTGTCATATAGTAAGACATTTTTATTGCTTCACAACATTGTATAATGTAAAAATAATACGACCTAATATCTTTTAGAGAAAATACATAAAATCTCCCATGAACTTGGCTGTAAAATTTACTTTAACACTTTAACTTTATGGGTAATTATTTACCTCCCTAATCTCTTTTCAAGTGAATTAAAATACACCCTAATATGAAACTACCAGTCTCACAATGGTAAGTGCATTCCACACGTGGCATGTCATTGATACGTCAGCGCCACATTAAGCATTATTTAAATTTTGATTTTAATTCTTTTTTGTTTCTTTTTATTTATTCACAATTTTAGAAAGTAAAAAAAAATCAAAAAATAAGAATTAATCTATGATTATAAGAAAAATAATCTCAAAAAGAACAAATTTTCAGTTGAAAGAGATTCAAAATCTCTAAACCATTCTCTCAAAAACACATTCAATTTTTAAGACACATAATCAAAACAAATAAATAATAACAAATAAAAATTTAATTTGAGATGAAAAATTTGTAGGTTTTCGTTAAAAAGAGCTTCAAGTTCATCACATTTAAACCTTGCCATAAATACTAATTTTAATTTGAAGCAATGAGGGTAGGATGAAGGAGCCTTGTAGAAGAAGAAGAAAAGTGTGAGGCGCCGAGGTTCGAAGAGAAAGAAAGAGTGTAACGACTCACTAGGTCGTTTTGAGAACTAGGACTATTTTGATTCTTCCCGAAAAAAATTTAAAGGGATATTTTAAATTATTCGGTAACTACGAGTATCTAGTTGATGAATTTTTATTTAATGAGTATTACAGTTATTAATTAGTGGGCCAAGTCCATAATTCATTTAAGGTTTAATATCCACGTAATTTGGCCCATGTAAATAGATGAATTAAAAATAATTGAGGGTTAATAATTCTTTGTCACCCCACAACCCACTAAAACTTCTATCTGCACACGACGAGGAAAATCATCACATAACCAAAACCATCACGAAATCTGCCAGGTAAAAGAAAAATAAATAATTTAAGTTGATATTGTCGTGTGTGTATGTGTTGTCTGGGTAGGAATTTTATTTGGTTTAACGGGTTAGAAATATGTTGTAAGTTATTGCTGCCAACGAATCAGTGCAAGCAAGATTTCGGCTGGAATTTGTCATTAATGGATATAAGGTGTTGCGTAGTGGATAGTACAAATGTTGTTTGTTGCTTTGGTTCAGGATCACTGTATCACTTAGTTAAATTCGTAGCATATTTTGTGTCTTGAAATATTCTGGTAGTGTTCACAATTGTTTACCAATAGTGGTTAATTGGTCCAAGAGTGACCATCACAGTTAAATTGATAATATATTTTAAAAGTGTGAAATTTAAAGGGGAATAAGATGGTAACATTCGTGAAGTTTGAATGAGTTTTGGGGTTCGGGATAGAGGTATAGCTCGATGGATGTCTATAGATTCGTTTACTTACGAACATTGCATAATTGGTAGATTGGGAACGTTCTGAAGCTTTACGAAAGGGAAAGGCGAAATCTTGAGGATTCGTGGCACGTGTTCGGCACTCAAGGCATGGTAAGACTTTCAGACTTCTTGAAAGGATGTTTTTCTAATTAAAAGATTAAAAAATGAAATAGACCATGGGTAAGGGTGAAAGATGGGGGTCTCATACCAATGGTGTGATGGGCATTGGTACGAGTACCGGTGTTTTAAAGGGAAAGTTTATTACTATAGTAGGCGGATTGTAATCCGAGAATGCCAAAGCATATGGGCATTAGCTAATATATTATTGACTTGAATTTTGTGTGTGATTGTGTTTCCTTATTGAACCCATATATTTGTGATAGTTGAGGTGGTTCTGTATTACGCTGATATTTGATTGATTGAGATACATCATCGTCCCCTATATTTGAAATTATATTCTGAACATGCATTGACATTAGATTGAGTATAAGTTGGGCACATGGAGATCGTCTGTGCTGGGGATGGTTAGATGTTAAGATTATAATTTGGGCACATGGAGATCGTCCGCGTGGAAATTGTTTGATTTTATGATAGTGCGTTGAGATCGTCTGTGTCGGTATGGACCTCGCGAGTCCTCATGGGTCATGAACTCTCGATGTATTTCCGAGGAGTATCATGTATATATAGTTGAGAGAGTACTTGGCATCTGAGGCATATCATTTATGGTGTCTCATTGCATTGCATCTCATTACATCCCTCATTCTCGTTGATTTTGTGTTTTATTGGTGGTTGAACATTTCGTGACATTTAATTATCTCTATTGATGAAAACGTGGTTGATAAGTATAATATGGACTTGTAAAAAATTAAAGGATCATTTTCTTATATACTCCTATCACTACTTCTTCGTTGTCGGTCTATGAGATATACTGGGTACACGTGGTTTCGTACTCATACTACACTTGCTGCACTCTTTTGTGGTGCAGATTGTATTTCGAGTTCGAGCATATCTCTTGGAGCTTGAGTCTGAGTTTGGTTTATCTTGGAGTTTTGGTGAGCTGCTTGGACGTACTGTGGCCCATACCTTTATCTATCTCTACTTATTAGGTTGTTTTGGTATTTTGACAGGCTATTTCTTATGTTTAGACTTGTTATATAATTAGAGACTTGATTTGACTTTTAGAAGCGCTTGTACTTATGACACTAAAATTTTGGGGTAGTATTTCAGTTTTCCGCATTTTGTTTAGAAGACTTAGTATTTAGGATATTCACTTGCTACTTACTTATTTTTTTCCCTTTAATTTTTTACAGCAATGCATTGTTACTTTTTTGACTTGCCACGTCAGCGATTTGGGTGTTTTTTAATACATTTGAAAAAAAAATTAGGCGGGTAAATAACTATCCGTAAAATTAAAGTACCAAAGTAAGTTTTGTTGCCAAGTTCAGGGGGGAGTTTATGTATTTTCTCTATCTTTTAGAATGGATCGTTGAAGGTATAAAATTCTCATTTTCTCCTAATTGATGTCATATCATATTAAAATTTTAATTTTTATTTAACAATAAATTTGTCAAACTCATTTAACTCGACTCATGCAGTCAAAAAAGACGTTCTCATATGTTTAGATTTTAATTTGCTTTTTTTAACTATGATCTTTTTTATATATAAATAAAGTTGCACACCATACTTCTCTGTTGAAGCAACACGGTAGTATAACAAAATTATTCCTAACTTAATTAGGCAGTACTTATTAGTCGTAGATTTTATATAACTTGAATAGATAAAATCTTATGAATAATTGAATTACTTTCTTATTTCATTAGAAAAATGCAATCAAATCCTAAATGAGTTTTTATAAGTTAAATAAATAATTATAAAAAGTAGAGTTTTAATATGACATGGCATGTCACAGAAGAGAAGAAGTGTTTTGTCAAATCTCATTGTTCGTAGTACAGATATGAATACTTCTCCGCCTTAAATTATTTATCTTTTTTTTTTTACACGTCTCTTAATGGAATACTAATTAGGAGGAATTTATTTTTATTTATCCTTATTTATGTTTTAAGATATGATAATAGTTACTCTATTTATGTGTCATAATTGAAATGCTTATAGTCTTTAAGATATGATAATAGTTACTCTATTTATGACTACTATTAGGCTCTGACTTGAGGCATTGGCTAAATAAATATCAAATTCAAGCAAACTAACACTAATTAAACATTATATTAACAAAATATCAAAGAATCTTAATTTTCTATGGTATTGTAATAACTGCTCAACTTTGCAAAATATCAAAGAATCTTAATTGTAGAGTATTTATATTCTAAAGCATGCATGGTCATTTGGGTTGTCTCGACAAGTTTGGGGCCTAAAGTAAAATTCCATAAAAAGGTCTTATCTTTTTTAGTTGTCATATATAAACTAAACAACTATAACATATTCAATATATATGAAGTCTCGAGAAGGTAGAATATACATAGACCTAATGAAGTAAAATTGTAAACAATGAAATTTCTCAATAAAAAAAATATAATATAAAGTTAGAATAATAAAGTCTATAGTAATTTGGGTTCTTTATAATCACTAAGATATAAATAAGTCAACAAAATAGGTAGCTACGTAAGAAAGGATGCTACAACAAACTAAACACTATTCCATTTTTCAATTATTACAACAACCTCCACACTAAATAAAGTAAACAAGATCGTTCGGTAGAATTTAGAAATAAAAATAGAAAGTGAATCGACTAAAAAAAGGTAAATGCATAAATAGTGATGTGAGTTCATGATATTCGCCAAGATATAAATAAGTAAACAGAGTAAGTAGCTACGTAAGAAAGAATGTTATAATTAACTAAACATTATTTTATATCTCAATTATTATAACGATCTCCACATTAAAGAAATTAAACAGTTACGATTGCATTTTCTACCCAAAAAAAGTGGGGGCCTAAAAAATTTGAGATCTCAAGTGATTGCTTTAATGATGTTATGGTCGAGATGGGCCACGGTCACCAACACAATTGGGTAAAGAGTGTAATGGATGTATTCTTAAAAACATTTTGATTGTCATTTAGTTTTGTTAGATATAAGTTTTAAAAACTTTTGTTTTTCTTTTACATAAATTATTTAGAACCTTTACCTTCACTTAAGCCTTCACCTCAAGTAACTCTCAAGCTATACCTTGTGCAATGTATGGGTAGCATCACATACCACCACCCACACTAAGGTACCACCTTAAGGTCACCAAGAGTGAACTTACCATTCATCCATTCCGTCTTTACACAACAAAGCATATAAGAAGCATAAACATTACATAAGTCACATCATCACATTAAGACAAACATCTAAGACAACTCTAAGTCATACTTGTGCAATGTGCAAGTAGCAAACAATACTACTACTCAAGCTAAGTACTACTTTGAAGTTACCCTAGAAAAGGCACATACATATACCATAAGCCATGACAAAGAAGTAACTCATAATACAATCCAAGTATAGCATGCATCATTTACATTTAAGCATATAAGCATTTAAGAGTCAATATTCTCCAATAACTTCATTTAGGACACATTCATTCAATATACACTAGATCATCATTCTCATTAACTTTATCTTAAGAGGACATTCATACACTAGCCATTAAGGCTTAGAGAACTCACTATAACCCTCTCAAATCCTACTCGTGCAATGCATGGATAGCATCCCATACTACCATCCACACTTCATAGAACTCATCCAGAAACCATGAGGCACATCTCACATGATGGGAATAAGCGTTTAACCGACATAGACCATGCATGCTAGACATGGAATCCGGTGTCATATATCCCCACACCGTAAATAGGTGTTCTACTTGCCTAAGGTAGAACGGTAACATTACTTGGATGGAATCCGCTAACTAATATCCTATGTGTGGACATAGTTATGGGATAGGAAAATGTTCCTTGGAACTCTAGCCTAACATTGGGAGAGTTTCCATCTTACCATATCCACTCAGTGTTTAGCCTCCATTCCCATAAAGTAGTTCATTCACATTAACATCATTGTACTTGAGAGGGCTACCAACACTAGGTCTACCGACCCAAAGTACATTACACAAGAAAGGGCCACCAACACTAGGTCTACCGATTCAAGGTACATAAGGGATAGCTCATTGACTTTCCAAGAAGGGTGCCATAAACATTGGGTCTACCGATACGAGGTCATCATTTCACACATGAAAAGGCTACCAATACTAGGCCTACCGATTCAAGGTTCATCACTTTAGTTCCTAGACTCATCATAAAGGGCTACCAACACTAGGTCTACCGGTTCATGTTATAGCCTAGAATACTTCATCATTCATTTATGAAAGGAATGTCATCGGCCTATCGATTCATATTCATCGAGTCAAGACACATTCATTAATCATTTATGAAAGGAATGCCATAAGCCTATCTATTCATATTCATCACACAAGAGAGGATGCCTAAGCCTACCAACTCAAGGTTCTACAATCAACTATACTTTCATTCATTCAAGAAGAGGATGCATGAGCCTACCAATTCAAGATACCTTATCACACTACTTTCATCTATACAAGAAAAGGATGCATAAGCCTACCAATTCAAGATATACAATACATTATAGGAACCCTTCACATTCTATCTTCATCATTCATGAGTGTCAAATTGAGAAATAGCCTTTCAATAATAACACATTTACATTCACAACATGATTACCTTAATTTCATTTAGATTCTCATTCATATACTTAGTAAGTAAACACATCCACCTTTCAAGTGGATCAATAGGTCAAGCACAATTCTACTTCAACATGAAATTAAGCCATATCTTGCCTTCAACGCCATGAATCTCAAATCATCAAACACACCAAAAATTTACCATAATTAAGGCATATATAATGATACAATTCAATAACCCAGAGCAATTTAGACATATTACCATCATAAGCTTTCATAATTAACAAACCCACTTCATAAAGGTACAATTTAGGAATTGAGAGAAATCATGGGTTTATAGAGTATTTTCATCATAAATCATCAATGAAACACTAATACAATTGTAATTTGTCATTAAAACCCATTTTAAAATGTTTGATGAAAGAACCCATGAGATTGAGTAAAACCCTAGATTCTCATGATTTGAAATCACCTTTGAATTGGCTCCTTGAATGGAAAATTAGACAAGGATAAAGATCACCATACCTTTACTAAGAATCCCCAAACAATTTGAGGAAGAACCACCTTGGAATCACCAAACCCTAGCTTCAAAGGCTCTCGTCTTCTTCTTCTCTAATGGAGGATTTCTAGTGAGAAAAATATTTGAGAGGAGGTGGGTCTTCTTATAATTCTATTTGGAATGACTAAATTGAAGGGATTCAAGTCTAAAAAAGGGTTATATAGTTGCTAGGAAAGGAATAGAATAAGGAGGACTCAACTTTGGAAAAGGACTAAGGACCTTTAAAGTTGTAACTTAAAATTTCCCCTCCTTCACGACTTACCTATCCCATCAATATGAATGCATAATCATAGGAGGAAACATCAACTCCATATCAATAAGCTCAATGCAACATAAGTAAGTAGGAACTACATCTACGAACTCATTATGCATCATAACTTCAACACTTCTCATTTCATTGGAGGAACTTCCTTCTCCAAATCACATCATGCTCATTATAACATCATTAGACACATTATGCAATTCTTCATAAAAGCACATTTAGGCATGTTCAATATTTAACCTCATGAAGCATTTAGTAACTCATACTAAGTGCACATTAACATGAGGAACATAATTCATGAAAACACATTTTCTCATTCAAACAAGAATTCAACTAGAACTAGCATAACATAAGGAGACCATAGAAACACAATATCACACATGACTCCACAATATGAACAAGCCAAAAAGGAACTCTTTGTCTTAGGCTTGAATAGGCACGTGAAGAAAGAGGTAAGGATATCGGAACTCTCAACAACCTTACTACTCAAAATATCATCCCACACTTAGGAGAAGACCCAACTAAGGCTTATCATGAACCAAACAAGGGAACCTTAACAAGACATTCACAACCATAAGGAACTATCAACAAACCGGTGCTTTTAAACTAGGAAGGTCCTCATTAAGCAGCTCTGCTCACAAACAACCTTACCAACACCACTCAAGGTCTCATATGAGTCTACCACGCCGGGTCTAAACTCCTCAAGCTCACTACACCTCATAAGGTGAGAACATCAAGCAAGCCTAACTCATGAACATCAAGGACACTCAAAGACCTTACTATCTAGGCACATTATCCCCTACTTGGGAGAAAGCTTATACTGGATTTCTAAGGTCGAAGTAAAACATCACTAAACCTTCATACTCATCACATCTAGTCATTTCTAAAACACCTCATTTCATCAACTCTTTCAATATACCTCAAAACTCATCTTGACTAAGTCGAATTCCACCAACAACACACATAACCAATAAGCAACCTATTCATACTAAAGTCACACCATAAACTATCATCTCAACTCTATCAAGTCACATAGCCATAGTTGGCATCACAACCAACCATTCCTCTCCCTCAACCCTTGTAACATAAACCTTTCAAGTGGTCATACTCTAAAGACCATCACATAAGGAATAAGGGAAAGACATTATATAGCTAAAATTTATGGCACGACTTGAAGAATGAAGAAGTGAGACTTTCTTAACACCCAATAGCCTCATATTCATAATGTGGCGTGCTTCACATTATGAACAAGAGTACTCTATTAGATGTGATTTGAGACATCCTAAGACCATTCCAAAATCTTGTGCTCTGATACTATATTTGCCACGACCCGGGGGTTCACCCCGAATGCAACACGGCGTACTTGAACCCGAAGGGGTCTAATAAAAGCCTTATATCATTCTTGAACATAGGAAAATAGAGAAGAATTAAAACTTTGCTTTACAATCGAAAACATCTTTCATTAAAAGCACGCGGAAGACTTTCTAGATTTTGTACACTATGTCTCAAACCATCTAATACTTTGAATACAACATTGGGACTTAGCCCACACAAAAGCTTTAACATAACTAAAAGATATAAAGGAACAAAGTGGGTATTGTCCTTGAAACTATGAGGACTCACCAAGTCTTCATCTTCAAGCACCTTAGAAACCTACTCCTCAAGCATAGGACACCAATATCTCCAAACCCTACACTTTGGTAAAAAGGGAGAAGAAATATGGGTTAGCACATTAGATGTACTAAGTATGGAAGTCATGCAAAAACATGCTTAAAATGGACATTTATTTGGAAGTCATGCCATATGCCATTTTTGGTAAAACTTTATGAACATTGATAAAAGAGGCATAATATAAGTCACAACCAACATTTAAGTCCTATTTTACATTAGAATATAATCCACATATGAACATTTACCTTCACTTAAGCCTTCACCTCAAGTAACCCTCAAGCTATACCTTGTGCAATGTATGGGTAGCGTCCCATACCACCACCCACACTAAGGTACCACCTTAAGGTCACCAAGAGTGAACTTACCAATCATCATTTCTGCCCTTACACAACAAAGCATATAAGAAGCATAAACATTACATAAGCCACATCATCACATTAAGACAAACATATAAGACAACTCTAAGTCATACTTGTGCAATGTACAAGTAGCATCCCATACTACTACTCAAGCTAAGTACTCCTTTGAAGTATCCCTAGACAAGGCACATACATATACAATAAGCCATGACAAAGAAGTAACTCATAATACAATCCAAGTATAGCATGCATCATTTACATATAAGCATATAAGCATTTAAGAGTCAACATTCTTCAATAATTTCATTTAGGATACATTCATTCAATAGACACTAGATCATCATTCTCATTAACTTTATCTTAAGAGGACATTCATACACTAGCCATTAAGGCTTAGAGAACTCATTATGACCCTCTCAAAGCCTACTCGTGCAATGCATGGATAGCATCCCATACTACCACCCACACTTCATAGAACTCATCCAGAAACCATAATGCACGTCTCACATGATGGGAATAAGCATTTAACCAACATAGACCATGCATGCTAGACATGGAATCCGGTGTCATATATCCCCACACCGTAAATAGGTGTTCTACTTGCCTAAGGTAGAACGGTAACATTAGCTAGGATGAAATCCACTAGCTAATATCCTATGTGGGGACATAGTTATGGGATAGGAAGATGTTTCTTGGAACTCTAGCCTAACATTGGGAGAGTTTCCATCTTACCATATCCACTCGGTGTTTAGCCTCCATTCCCATAAAGTAGTTCATTCACATTAACATCATTGTACTTGAGAGGGCTACCAACACTAGGTCTACCGACCCAAAGTACATTACACAAGAAAGGGCCACCAACACTAGGTCTACCGATTCAAGGTACATAAGAGATAGCTCATTGACTTTCCAAGAAGGGTGCCATAAACATTGGGTCTACCGATACGAGGTCATCATTTCACACATGAAAAGGCTACCAATACTAGGCCTACCGATTCAAGGTTCATCACTTTAGTTCCTAGACTCATCATAAAGGGCTACCAACACTAGGTCTACCGGTTCATGTTATAGCCTAGAATACTTCATCATTCATTTATGAAAGGAATGTCATCGGCCTATCGATTCATATTCATCGAGTCAAGACACATTCATTAATCATTTATGAAAGAAATGCCATAAACCTATCGATTCATATTCATCACACAAGAGAGGATGCCTAAGCCTCTACCAACTCAAGGTTCTACAATCAACTATACTTTCATTCATTCAAGAAGAGGATGCATGAGCCTACCAATTCAAGATACCTTATCACATTACTTTTATCTATACAAGAAAAAGATGCATAAGCCTACCAATTCAAGATATACAATACATTATAAGAACCCTTCACATTCTATCTTCATCATTCATGAGTGTCAAATTGAGAAATAGCCTTTCAATAATAACATATTTACAACATTGTACTTGAGGGGGTACCAACACTAGGTCTACCGATTCAAGGTACATAATGTCACGACCCGAGTCTACACCCTGGACATGATCGGCACTCAAGAACCATTGTTTGTCCCCAAGCGAACCCTCATCCTAGCTGACTACAAGTAGAAGACTAACTTAACCATGCAAAAGCTTAAAACTGAATAAAATTCAATAAACTCAACTTTTCAAAACTTTAACTCAAATGAAAGACTTAGAATAAAAATAATATATTCAACTCGCCTTAAAATAGGGAACTTAAGTCTTTAAAACATTTGATAAAATAAATGAATAATGCAGACTTCTCAACTATACTGACTATATATGAAGTCTCTAACTGATAAAGATGGAAGTCGGGACAAGACCCACGACATTCTGACTAAAATGAAAAGTAAATGAAATCCTCCGGAAACAATGAGGCTCACTATAGCTAACTCGAACTCCCGAATGTATCAACAAGACTCCTGTTGATGATCCCGAATACATGTGTCTACATCATGAAAAGATGCAGGCCAAATGGCTCAGTACGTGGAATGTACGAGCATGTAAGGGGAATTCTAAAACATAAACATAAGCTTGAAACTTTATAAAAAAGGAAACATACTTACCTCTTTTCAAACTTACTCAACTCAAGGAATACTCAAAAACTACTCAAACTTACTCAACTTAGAAGATTACATACTCAACTCAAAGATATGATATTCGACTCTGGGTACTCAACTCAATATTAAGCAACAATACACATGCAATATATGGAAAGCTTTATAAAACAGTAAAAGCAACTTAGTTCGTTAAAGAAAATGCAATAACAAACTCAACTTTACTTATATAATAAAGTAATATAGTTTCTATAGGAGTTTCTCTAACCGACAACCACCACTATGAGCCTAAGTGGTGATACAACATCTTGCCCACGCTGCCAGAATTGTCTTATACTTTGCTATCATATAGAACGCTTACCTTACTGGATCCACTAGCTTAACTTATGTGATCATCTAAAAAGTATGACCCATTAATACCCATGATGGCTACATGGTTTATGGAGACTTGAGTTAATATGAACTCGCATCCCCATATCGGTGCTCAATACTACTCCCAAAAATATACTTAGCTCATATGTTTTAAAATAACTTCTTTCTTTGGTTTGAGAGAATTACTCAAAACTTAGCTTAAAAGCTCTCTTGGAATCGATGTTTCCATTCTTGCTCAAAACTCTTTTGAAAATCTCAGTTTCCTGTCATCTTAAATGAGAAAGCATTTACTCTTGGGAATTTCCCATATATCATTTTAAAGTAAATGAACTTTACTCTTACTCTTTACTCAACTTCAAAGCTTAAGGCTTAAAACAAAGTTTAAACATTTGTAAAAGACTTCTTAAAATATGGTTCACGCCAAATTATGGACTTGAACGACTCAATGCAAGGTTTTCAATAACCATAGATAGAACTCAAATACTTGGAACTCAATAACTTCAATGATACTACTAATTTTAATAATGCTCAACTCAAAGGGTTCATACGGAATTATGAGCATAAACTACTCAACTCAAGTACTCAAAGATACTTCTCATCTCAAGATTGTTCGACTTATAATGTTTATGTGGAATTATGGGCATGAACAACTCAACTCAATGACATCATGGGTGATAGGTAATGGTCCCATGATTAGGAATATAATCTCAAAGGGGATTAGGAACTCAATACTCAAGACTTAGAACTTGAAGATACTACTCCTTTCAAAGATACTAAACTGGTGGAGTTCATGCAGAAGTTATGGGCATAAACAACTTGACTCAAGGGTCAAAATATCATTATGGAACTCGCGTATACGACTTTTATCATTCTCTTACTTACTTCCTCAAAACTTAGTTCAATTTGATAGTTGGTCTCAAAGGATTCACAATTGAACTCAAAGGCTTTTTTAACTCCCTCTTGAATGTGAATTATGAATTCAAGAGTTATGCTTCATGGTATGAAGGATCTTGTAACGATAAATTAGACTCATGAAAACATTCTCCTCACTCGTACTCACTTGCTTGAGTCTTGAAACATTTTATTAGAAATTGTAGAAGACTCCTCAAAAGGACTTTCTTAGAATGTTCAAAAGAACTCTCAAGACTTAACTTTTAACTCTACCTTGAATTTGAATTATGGATTCAAGGGTTGTGATTTGTGATAGGAAAGATCTCATGATGTTTAGGATTTATTTTAGATAGCTAAACATGAGAAAAAATCAAAAATTCACTGCTTGGAAGCTAGTCCACGTCGCAAAGACGCATTAAAATATTTGGTCGCGAAATAACTTTTGAGGCAGAGAGGTCCGTGACCTCTCCGCGACGCGAAGACAGACTTTATGAAATGGCGAGGCAGGTCCGTGATGCGGAGCCAAGTGCCAGATTTTCCCGACTTTTCTCTTCTTCATTTTCTAACCCCAAATCGCCTAAATTCGATTCTTTTGCTCAACTTTTCTTTAGATTCAGATAACCATCACATGTACACAAGAATATAACTCAAAACTACTCTATAAATAGAAACAATAATCTCAAGAACTCCTCAATCTCAGCCCAATTCAAGAACACAATCAATAACATCAGATTTTTAACTTTCTAGAACGAACTTAACGCTGAAATTTACATGATTGGCGAGTGGGTGAATAAAATCAACACTATGGAAGCTTACATACCTGAAGGAACCATCTTCTTGAAGCATCTTGAAGGAAAAATCTTGAAAGATGAACCTTAGCTTTAGCGTTTCTTGAATCTATTGAGCGTAGAATCTTTGGAGTGGATGAGAGGGTTTAGATTTAAGAAAACTGATTTTCTACACATTTAGGGCAATTTAGATGACCTCTTAAAGGCTTTTAGAACTAAAATACCCCTAAAGAAATAAATAAAACGAGCTGGGAGTCGGAATGATTTTTCACCAGGCAGTGAGGTCCGTATTGGTTCCGCGTCGCGGAGCTGTTGCCAGGTTTGCGCGATGTTAGTAAATTAGTCATAATTGTTTACTCAGAGCTCGGAATTGTGCAAACTCGGTGGCGTTCGAAAGAGGACTCGAAGGGATTTCATTTTCTATCTTGTAGCTCACCTAACTCATCATGTACTAGGAGTTATAGTCGTTTGAAGTTGACCCAAAACTTAAGAAAAACTAGGAATGACTTGATGCTTTTCTCTTAAGTTCTTCTTGAAACTTAAGGTGCTACCTCTAGTGACCTTAATACTTAAGAAATTTTAAATTCATTGTAAAAATCTCACTCAGTACGAAAAACGGTTCGAGTCTTAGCTCAAAAAAATTATGGGGTTTTACATATAAGGGATAGCTCATTGACTTTCCAAGAAGGGTGCCATAAACATTGGGTCCACCGATACAAGGTCATCATTTCACACATGAAAGGGCTACCAACACTAGGCCTACCGATTCAAGGTTCATCACTTTAGTTCTTAGACTCATCATGAAGGGCTACCAACACTAGGTCTACCGGTTCATGTTATAGCTAGAATACTTCATCATTCATTTATGAAAGGAATGTCATCGGCCTATCGATTCAAATTCATCAAGTCAAGACACATTTATTAGTCATTTATGAAAGGAATTCCATAAGCCTATCAATTCATATTCAACACACAAGAGAGGATGCTTAAGCCTACCAACTCAAGGTTCAACAATCAACTATGCTTTCATTCATTCAAGAAGAGGATGCATGAGCCTACCAATTCAAGATACCTTATCACATTACTTTCATCTATACAAAAAAAGGATGCATAAGCATACCAATTCAAGATATACAATACATTATAGGAACCCTTCACATTCTATCTTCATTATTCATGAGTGTCAAATTGAGAAATAGCCTTTCAATCTTTTTTCTTTATTGTTGACTTTTTTCCACCACAAATAGATTTTCCGCATGGATTGGATAGATTCCCCTAATCTCGATATTCAAGCACGAATCCCTTGAGCGCTTCGGCGACGGATAGCAGCATGGGCAAAGCACTCTGCAGCGGCGAGCAGCCGATTCTTATTGCATTCACCAATAATAACACATTTACATTCACAACATGATTACCTTAATTTCATTTAGATTCTCATTCATATACTTAGTAAGTAAACACCTCCACCTTTCAAGTAGATCAATAGGTCAAGCACAATTCTACTTCAACATAAAATTAAGCCATATCTTGCCTTCAAGGCCATGAATCTCAAATCATCAACACACCAAAAATTTACCATAATTAAGGCATAGATAAAATGATACAATTCTATAACCCAAAGCAATTTAGACATATTACCATCATAAGCTTTCATAATTAACAAACCCACTCCATAAAGGTACAATTTAGAAATTGAGAGAAATCATGGGTTCATAGAGTATTTTCATCATAAATCATCAATTAAACACTAATACAATCATAATTTGTCATTAAAAACCATTTTAAAATGTTTGATGAAATAACCCATGAGATTGAGTAAAACCCTAGATTTTCATGATTTGAAATCACCTTTGAATTGGCTCCTTGAATGGAAAATTAGACAAGGATGAAGACCACCATACCTTTACTAAGAATCCCCAAGCAATTTGAGGAAGAACCACCTAGGAATCACCAAACCCTAGCTTCAAAGGCTCCCTTCTTCTTCTTTTCTAACGGAGGATTTCTAGTGAGAGAAATATTTGAGAGGAGGAGGGTCTTCTTTTAATTCTATTTGGAGTGACAAATTTGAAGGGATTCAAGTCTAAAAAAGGGTTATATAGTTGCTAGGAAAGGAATAGAATTAGGAGGACTCAACTTTGGAAAAGGACTAAGGACCTTAAAGTTGTAACTTAAAATTTCCCCCTACTTCATGACATACCTCGTCCATTTTCCCCTCTTTCCTCACCTAGGGCACTAGGCGACTCGCCAAGTGCACCCTTGGCTCGCCCAATTTTCCACTGAGATCCCAAACTAGGTAGTCCACTAGGCGATCTAGAGGGGGGAAAGAGCGGCACGCCTAACAAGTTGGCGAGTTAGGAGTTTTCTCGCCCTTTGGCCCAACACCTAGGACAATGGGGCAGCCTACTTGGCGACCTCGAGAGCCCAACGGCAACTCGCCCAACCCTTTGGGCGATCAAGTACTCCCATCGCCAAACACCCCCTCAAAGAACAAGGTTTCTTTCACTCAATATTTCTAGTCTAGGCCCTTGCTTGCACCCTAGGCTTCTACCTTACTCAATTAAGTCTAAAACAGCCTAGACATCAACTTAAAGTCACACTAACCCAAACGTTAAGGCTCTTGTTCAACCTATCATTTTCCAAGTCGTTACACCTTTAACCAAGTTGACTCAGAAAATAGTGAAGTTTCAATGGACTGAAGCTTGTGAGAAAAGCTTTCAGGAATTGAAAAAGAGGTTGACTACTGTCACGACCCAAGCCTAGGGCCTAGACGTGACCGGCGAATGGGGAACCCGAAGGAACCCCAAACAAGCCTCATAGCGTATCATTACACATCCTTGGTCGCGGAAGCAATTAAAATGACCATAAGCAATTGGCATAATCAAAGGGGGAAATCGGGACTAAGGGAGCAAGAGAAAAAAAAAAAAAATGATACATAAATACCATAAATGAGTCAAGCTCAAGCATAATACACAACTTGTCCAACACCACCTCTAAACATGAGTACTTAGCGGGGGCCAAGACAAACTACCGGGCTCACCGTCATAGTCAAAACATAACTAAAAAGAAAAGTCTTATACATAGCAAAAGATCATGAGCAACGTCCCCGGAATGGAGGACTCACCAATAACCTTGATAGGAAATCGTATTAGCCACGCGGAGGAAGATGGTCAAGCGGTGCTCCGGTCCCTAC
>JAJOOE010008272.1:0-32321 GCA_036250405.1 Solanum raphanifolium | reverse complement strand
TGGCTTTCTTAACTCAACGGAAACCTAACCCAACAGAATAACTCAATGCAAATGCAAGGTTACAAAACAACTTAACTTATAAAATCTGGCCACAAAGGTAACTCGAATATCAAAATAGAATATTTACATATATACATAAATGAGAGACTCAAAACTAACTGACTAACTGTCTATGAAGCCTCTAAAATACTGAGATGGATGTTGGGACAGACCCCGCAACACCCTAATAAAACAAAACTAAGAACACAAAATAATTGAGTCCTCCGGAATGCAAGGAGGCTCACCACTGACTCTGGAGTGCTCAGCTAGATCAACGACGTACTGGATGCTGATCCTGGGTACCTGCGTTTGCATCATAATAAGATGCAGGCCAACTGGCATCAGTACATGGAATGTACAAGTACGCGAGTTGAAAAGTTAAACCACAACTTAAGCTTGAAAAGAGTAGAAATAGAACACTTACCTTGGCTTGGTACGACTCATGAATAACTGAACTCAATATATAAAGCAATAAGATACATGCAATATATAAGGCTTGTAAAACAATATAAACAACTTAGCTTGTTAATGATAAAACAATAACAACTCAACTTTACTTATATAAAAGTAATATAACTTATGTAGGAGGTTCTTTAACCGACAACCACCACTATGAGCCATAGTGATGATACAACGTTTTACCTCACGTTGCCCAAGGACCATCCTATACCTTGCCGTGATATAGGAAGCTAACTTTACTAAGTGGATCCATTAACTTAACTTTCGTGATCATCTAAAAAGTATGACTCGAGAAATCCCATGTTGGCGCATGGTTCTTATGGAGAGTTGAGTTAATATGAACTCGTGTCCACAATTCGGTGCTCAATACTATCTCCAAAATACTTTGTCTCATAAGTGCTTTAAACACATCTTTTTTAGTTGAGATAATTACTCAAAACTTAGCCCAAAGGCTTTTTTGGAAAAACATGTTTCCTCTCTTACTCAAATGTAAAAACATTTATAAACTTCTTTGGGAATACTTAGTTCCCTAATAGCTTTTGAGAAAATGAACTCAACTTTAAACTCTTGACTTAACTTGAAACTTGGGACTCTTACTTGGCTTGAAACTTTATATCCTTTTACTTGACTTGAAACTCTATACCCTTTTAATTGACTTGAAACTCTATACCCTTTTACTTGACTTTAAACTTGAGTCTTGAAATGAAGTTAAAACGTTCACTAAAGACTCTTGAACAACTTAAAAAAACTTGCTTTGACTTACTAAACTTCTAGGCTTGGCTCTAACTTCATTTGACTTCTAACTTCACTCGACTTGGAAACTAACTCTCCTTGAATCGGATTATGAATTCAAGGTGTTTGATCACATATTATGGATTAGTTTGGGATGTTAAAATGTACCTTAAAGTATTGGAAACAACTATAAAACATAGGTACTTTACCAAGGAACATGTATGAAAAAGTGGGGAATGAAGGTAACGGGAAGGATTGATGTCCTTGTCGCTCTAAGAGGTGCGGGGCGCCAGCCCTCAAACTTCAGAGGGGCCTGCTGGGCGTTCTGCCCCAAGGGGAAAGTTCAGCGTCCCTTTTTGGGGTGCGCTGGCTGGCGCGACAGCCCAACCCCTTTTCCCCCAAAAATTCGACTTTATCCCCTTGTTTCTTTCCAACTCCAAACCATCTCAACCTCAAAGGTTCCGGCAGCAAAATCACAACCAAATTATGTCCCAAATCAACAAGGAACTTCAACACCACAATCAACAACACAACCAACAACTTCAACAACACAACAAATATTTTCTTGAAAATAAAACAAATTTGGAGTGTGGGGGAAAGGAGCAACCTCAACACTAAGGATCATAAAATCCCTCAACATACAAGAGATTCAACTCAAAAACCAACCGGAAACATGTCCCAAATCATACGAACTTCAACACAATCACAACCAACAACTTCATCAAATACAACTAACAACTTCAACAAACATAATCAATCTTTCTTTCTTTTTTTCGAAATTAAATGAGTTTGGCGTGTGGGGGAAAGAACCAACCAACACTATGAACTCGTATACCTAGTAGGGATCACCCTCGACGATATCCACGATGATCTCCTTGCTTGATCTTCCCTTTCTCCTCTTCTTCTTCTCTTCTTTCTCTCTTATCTCCCAAGCCCTAACTCTCACTCTTTTAAAATGAGACAAACTTATCAAACACTCAGTCTAACACAACAGTATAACCAAAAGAATTGGTTAGTGAAAAGACCAAAATGCCCTTAAAATTTCCAGACGAAATTCCCTGCCAACTGCCAAACTTCCAAAGGGTATAACTCACACATACGAACTCGAAATCGAGAAAACTCGGTGGCGTTGGAAAGATTATTCCACGAGCTTCACAAACATAACTAGGACTACTCCTAACTCATCTTGAGCCAGGAGTTATGACTGCTCAAAGTTGGTCAAAAACTCATTTTTTTTCCACACTTAACCAAATTTTCCAGATTCTGAATTTAGCCAAATTTTAGATTCTGAACTTAGCCAAATTTCCAAATTCTGAATTTCTTTTAAAAAAATGATTAATTCCAATTCTAAGCCTCTTCATAGATATTTCAAATTGCCGAATGTTACAGAACTCTCTTTGGTATTTTCAAATGATTTTATCTGTTTAAATCTTTGAAAATTATAAGTTTTCTTAATTTCTTTGAAAAATTAAGTGGTGACTCTTTTCTAAGTATTTTTCTTAAAATGTTTTATACTTTAGAACAATCCAAATGTGATTTTTCTAAAGATAATAAAATTATGGTGTAACAAAAATGACGACTCTGCTGGGGATTTAATTAGGTTCTAACCATAATGACTCAACTTTCTTTGACTATTTGATAATATTTGTTGAATTGATTTGCCTCATATGTGCCTTATTTGCTTAAATTGTAATATCAATTGTCATTGCATCCATATCATTTATTCCGTCAAATGACATTTTTTTTATTTCACTTAAAGGACGATTATGCGGGCCGCAGTCGTTCGTTAATCAATTGTTCTCGGGGGACCCTGACTGATGTAGTTGGCCACTGGATGGTCAATGGTTGTTAACTGCTACAGCCCAAGTTGTCCGCTTGGGTCACCGGTCCACTTCCAATAAACTCCACTCTTAGTCAACTAGCGTAGAGCAAAACTAAATCCCAAAATTAGCGCGTTTGAACTATGTTGACCCAACACCAAGGCGTGTTTGGGCCCATTAGAAGTCCACCTCGTGTCTATTTGGCACATTGGTCAATAAAAGACAACCATATTTATGTGTTTATATTTGAATGATGTATACATCATTTGGCAAAACATTGTCTCTTGGGGTTGGAAATTTAACAGTTTGTTCGAGACAAAGAAAGATCAAATTACCATTGCATCTGAAGACGTTGGCATTTAGAGATGGCAAGAAGGTTCAAGAACAGAGAGCCTCCCGTGGAATCATAGTTTATGATTGTACCTCTGCGTGAGACTGATTATTTGTATCCTTTTTCTCCTATTAGGTATCCCCATTTAATTTGTTTGCAAAGTTTGTATAAATTTTAATTTTATTAGACAATGGAATATTTCAAATAATGTCATACATCCTTCAATTCGATAGGCCCACTTTTGGCATAAAAAGTTCACAAGTTTAGGATACGATATAAACTGTTTGTGTGTTGCTTTATATAATTGTTTTGTGTTGTGATGTATCACTTTGTCTAAAGCAGAATTAATCCACTATTGTTTCTTAGAGCACTCTAAGCATATCTTAAAATTCACAACAACAAAGTCCGTCCAAATTACTTCTGAAGTGTTGTCCAAATTTCTCAGAAATATATAAATCGCCTACTCTAAAAATCTCCTAAGTTTTTATTTGTCCATCACAGGAAGGTCGACTTGCTAGAATGTCTGGAAAAAGTGTCAACGCACCAATCCCACCCATTGCTTTGGTTAGTGATTAAGAAACTGAAGAGTCAATGTTCAAAAAATTTGTCGAGACTAGAGAGAGGATAGCTGCAGCCAAAAGGAGACTTGCAATACTGGACCAAACCGAATGGATGCTACGGGAGAGAATTATTGAGGTTGACATGGAAACAGCCTCGGTGAAAAGAAAGATTGCAAAAATTGATCAAGAGATAATTAATATCACTAAAGCGTCTGCAAGGATCCCCGAAATTGAACGGGACATTAAGGAACTAAATTTTGGGAATGCTCCCTCCATGAGGGGAAAAGGTAAAACAAAAGTAGGTTCACATGACGAGAGCACCGGATCGTCGCCCTACAGTTGAAGAAGAATGATAGAAGCCTTTGGGTAGATTTAGGTTTATGTAACGCATTTCTCATGTTTGTCATGTTGTTTTTTAATTTTTATTGTAATCAAGAACTACGCGAGACTTGAACCCATAGCGGGTACGTAGGAAGATCTTTTCAAGCCTAGTCTCTCTATCAATTTCGGGAAGGGTACGTTTAGGTTATCTTATGTAATTCGAACTACGTCGGGCCTGATTTTCTTGGCAGATACGTAGGCAGCCTACTTAAGGCTCTGTCCCTCTCTTTTTAATTTTTATTCTCCTTTATTAGTGAATGATTCTGAAGAGTTCCACTTACAAAAGCATATGAATGGAAGAAATTAGCAAGATTCTATGCAAGTCGACCTTTCCAATTCAATTGCAAAGAAGATTTCTTTCCATTTGAGTCCTCAAATTCACCCGAAATATTTTCGTGGATTAATCTGTTTGAAGCAAAATGACACTTGTGTGTTTTGAGTTGTTCTTCTCTACAGGTAAAAATTGATTTGTGTTGAAATCAAACTGACCGACCATCCCTACTTTACAAGATCTAAAGCAATCATACCATCCTTCCCTAATCATTCTTTGGAGAAAAACAAGAGCAAAATGACTGGTACTTCTGAAGAAACAGGAATAGTAGATGTGACCATCAGAAATGCTGAACTCGCTGATCAGAGTGAGTTGATCTCTCAATTAATGCAACAAATTGCAGACATGCAGGAAGAGCTTCAACAGACCAAGGATCTGGCCAAACTGACCATTGCATCGAATGAACCCCCCCTTGAAACTAGAAGACCTCCTCCTCATTTTCCATCACTAAGTTCCCCATTACCCAACCACAGGACACATCACTTCCACCCCTAATCCTCATACCATTGACTTAATTGTATCCAACGCTCACTACGCCAGCACTTCCTACCAAACACCACCACCATTACCAAATCAGAACCAAGCACCTAACACTAATCACTCCCAGAACTTTGCACCAACCTACCAAATTCCACCCACAGTCTCCAATAATCCACGTGTTTTGCCTAGCCAGCCTGCATACCCTTCCGTAACATTCCAAACTCCACCAGCCTATACAATCCCTGAGCCATGTCCTAGCTTTCATGTTCAACCGGAGCTAGATCACTATGAAGAAATGGAGAAGGAGTGGAGGCTGAGAGAAGCAAAGCGTGAACAAGAAATGAATGTTATGAAGGATGTCATCTCCGAGGCAGTAAAAAGTGTTCAATCTTCGAGAAAGATAATAGGACTTAAGTATGAGGACCTTTGCATGCACCCTGACTTGGAAATTCCCGAAGGTTACAAAATTCCAAAATTTGAAACCTTCAATGGTATTGGCAATCCCATGGCTCACCTACGAGCTTATTGTGACAAAATCGTGGGTATCGGGAAAAATGATGCATTAATTATGAGGTTGTTTAGTCGAAGCCTCAGTGGGGAGGCGTTAGAATGGTTCACTTCTCAAGAACTCCGTCAGTGGTCTACATGGGGGGGCTCTGGCCAAAGATTTTTTGGAAAGATTCTAGTTTAATGTCGAAGTTGTCCCTGACAGATATTATTTGGAAAAAATCAAGCAAAAGACCACGGAGGACTATCATGAATATGTGTGCCGCTGGAGGAAAGAAGCTGCAAAGGTACAACCTGTGATGACTGAAAGCGAAATAACCTCTGATTTTATTCGAGCTCAAGAGCTCGAGTATTATGAAAGGATGTTGCCCATGATAGGACAGAAGTTTTCAGAGCTGATTAGAATGGGAGAAGCCATAGAGGATGGCCTCAAATCTGGAAAGGTTACAAGTCTCACTGCCCTGCAGGCCGCCAGCAAATCCTCACCATCCATGGCCACAGGATTCGCTAGGAGAAAGAAAGAAGACGTGTTTGCTGTATCTTTTAGCCCGAGGCCAAGGCCGTAAAGGTATTTTGGGTCTGGTTCTGCCATTGGAAACTCCAACCGATTCCCCACCTCAAATATTTACCCACTATCTCCACAAGCTTCAATCCCAATCTATTATGCACAACAAAACTACCAATCACCATCGCCTATCTACCAAAATCAACCACCAACCTACCAAAATACACTACCAAATCACCAAGCCAACACACCAGTCTATGAAAATCCCAGACAAAACAACCCAAATGCCAACAATCTACCCCGTCCTAACCTCGAAAGAAAGCCTCCCAGGGTTTTCACTCCCTTGGCAGAAACACGTACCCAACTCTTTGAGCGTCTAAGAGCGGCAAGATTGATCCAACCAGTAGACGCAAGGACAATTAATCCCACAACAAAGTTCTTCCGAGCAGATCAATGTTGTGCGTACCATTCTGGAGGGCCAAGACATGATACAGAAGGATGTATCAATCTGAAACATAAGATTCAAGACTTGATTGATAACAAAGTCACCACTCTCCATGTCCCTGCCTCCAATGTGAACCTTAACCCATTGCCGAATCATGGAGGAGCTACTATCACCATGATTGAAAGAGACGAAGATTAGCTTGCTAATGGGACTATCGGTGAAGCAAATATCAACTCACTTATACCAACAGTGGCCTCATTGACCATAAAGGCCTGTCCAGAGTTTGTTGTAATAATTGCACCTCATCAAGCATTCGCTTTGACAAAGGAAAGTAGCAACGAGCAGCCCAAAGAAAAGTTTGTCGTGCAGGCGGTTACTGCACAAGGGATGACACGTTCTGGAAGATGCTACATTCTAGAAGAACTAACTCAGGAGACACGAAGAAAGGAGAACCAAAAAAGACCGATCACAGAGGGTGAGGCTGAAGAGTTTTGGCGAAGAATGCAGCCTAATGAGTATTCCATTGTCAAACATTTGGAGAAGACTCCCGCTCAAATTTCTGTTTGGGCTCTATTAATGAGTTCTGAGTACCATCGAAAAGCACTGTTGAAGGTACTTGATAAAGCTTATGTACCGACGGAAACAAGTGGTGAGAATCTGGCCACCATGGTAAGTCATGTCATTGGGAATCATCAAATCTCTTTCCAAGAAGAGGAGTTGCCACTCAAAGGAGTGATGCACAACCATGCCTTGTATATCACCGTCAAATGCAGGGACAAGTTTGTAGCTCGAGTATTGATTGATAATGGCCCAGGGCTCAATATCTGCCCATTATCAACCCTGACTCAGCTAAATTATGATGTAGGGAAAATCCGTCAAAGTCGTATGAATGTAAGGGCGTTTGATGGTTCGCAAAGAGAAACCATGGGGGAAGTAGACTTGTGTATCCAAATGGGGCCTGCAGAATTTGTCACTGAATTCCAGGTGATGGGTATATCTATGGGCTACAACTTATTGCTAGACCATGGATCCATGCTGTTGGAGCAGTCTCATCCACATTGTATAAACTTTTGAAATTCATCTGGGAGGATCATGAAATCATCATCCATGGTGAAGGGAGTAATCGTAGTTAACCTGGTTTCTCCATTCCAGTTATTGAAGAGACTTATCAGGGTACTGACTTTCACATGGTGGAGATAATGAATGCTGCTTTTGAAGATACGACACTGCAAGTACCTATGCCGCAAGTGTATAAAATGCTAGCCATAACTATGCTGAGAAGTGGTTTTGAACCTGGGCGTGGTTTAGGTAAGAATTTGGATGGCATGTCCGAACCTCTTCCTATACCACTTCAAAATTTCCACTTCAGTGTTGGTTATACCCCAACAGAAGAAGAATTGTTTGAAGCAGAAACAAGGAAGAAGCCTGACTGTGATATACCGAAGCCTATTCCAGTATTGTACCAGTCATTTGTAGCTAAAGCTTTGTAGCCTGAGATTGATGGTCTAGTGGAAGGGATGGGAAAATTGTTTGATGAAGAAGATTGTGCTGTGATCTCGGCAGAATGCACAACAACACCTACCATCCGAGATGCCGGACCTGGAGAGATGCTGCAAAATTGGATGGCCACTCCACTTATGATCCATCGAATGGCTTGGTAGACAAAGACAAGATGTGAAGTTTTATTTTTGAAAATCAGTGTTGTTCGGACGAGGCCCGAAACCACCATTTATGTCACTTTATTTTTCATCGTAATGTTTAAAAAGAAAATGACTCATGAGTCATGACCAAAGTTTGTACGCCTTTTTAAAATTTCAATGAAAGCCTCGTTTATTTTAAATTGATTATCTTGTCATTGCGAATTATTCTGCAATAAATACATTTAAACTCTTTCTATCTAACATGGTTGATTTGTTGTTCTTTTCAGTAAAAATGAATCTAAACCTGCCAATGTCATGACATGTCACGAACACGGTGAACCAAGTAAGGTCGATGAAGATGAATCTGAATAAGATGATGATGAAACTATGATGCTTGAACACCTTACCGACGACTTGAGGCAACTTGAAGACGATAAAAAGCCTAACCTGAATGAAACAGAGATAGTAAACTTGGGAGATGACGATTCGATCAGAGAAACCCAAGTCAGTGTCCATTTGGCAGCAACAGAAAGAGAAGAATTGGTCAAGCTGCTCAGAAAATGCATCGATGTGTTTGCCTGGTCTTATGATGATATGCCAGGGTTAAGCACTGATATTGTTTCCCATAAGCTACCTATCAATTCAGAGTACTGTCCAGTAAAGCAGAAAACCAGAAAGTTCAAGCTCGATTTGAGTTTAAGGATAAAAGAGGAGGTCATGAAGCAGATCGAATCAAAATTCATTGACGTGACCAAGTATCCCACTTGGCTGGCTAACATTGTTCCAGTGGCAAAGAAAGATGGAAAAATCAGGATATGCATGGATTATCGGGATCTCAACAAAGTAAGTCCGAAAGATAATTTCCCTTTGCCAAACATCCACATACTCATCGATAGTTGTGCTAAGCATGAGCTATAATCTTTTGTGGATTGTTTTGCAGGATACCACCAAATTCTAATGTATGAAGAAAATGCAGAAAAAACAGCTTTCATCACACCTTGGGGAGTCTACCATTATCGAGTGATGCCGTTCGGCCTCAAAAATGCTGGAGCCACTTACATGAGAGCTATGACCATCATTTTCCATGATATGATCCACAAAGAATTTGAGGTGTATATGGATGATGTCATCATAAAATCCCGCAAGAGTTCAGATTATTTGATACACTTGGAAAAGTTCTTTAATAGGTTATGTAGGTATGATTTGAAGTTGAACCCAGCTAAATGTGCATTTGGAGTACCTGCAGGGAAGTTACTCGGATTCATAGTTAGCAGAAGAGGTATCAAGCTTGATCCTTCTAAGATCAAGGCAATTCAAGACTTATCTCCTCCAAAGACTAAGAAGGTAGTAATGAGTTTTCTGGGAAGACTAAATTACATCAGTCGATTCATAGCTCAATCAACAGTGATATGTGAGCCCATATTCAAGTTACTACGAAAAGATGCACCAACCAAATGGACCGAAGAATGTCAGAGGCTTTTGACACCATCAAAAGTTACCTTTCGGATCCACCAGTGTTGGTGTCGCCACGTGCAGGCAGTCATTTGCTATTGTATTTATCCATCTCCGACTATGCATTCGGGTGTGTGTTGGGCCAACATGATGAGACCGAAAGAAAGGAGAGAGCTATATACTATTTGAGCAAGAAGTTGACATCCTATGAGGCCCGTTACACCCTTTTAGAGAGAACTTGTTGTGCTTTGACTTGAGTTGCTAAAAAATTGAGACATTATCTGTTTGCTTATACAACACATCTCATTTCGACGATGGACCCGCTCAAGTATATATTTCAGAAAGTAATGCCCACAGGAAAGCTAGCAAAGTGGCAAATGTTGTTGAGTGAGTTCGATATTGTGTACATGACTAAAAAAGCAATCAAGGGGTAAGCTTTGGCCGATCACCTTGCTGAAAACCCAGTAGATAAAGGATATGAACCGTTTAGAACATATTCCCTGACGAAGAAGTATTGTTTGTAGGGGAAGACATATCAGAATCATATCCTGGTTGGAGAATGTTCTTTGATGGAGCAGTAAACTCTATAGGATCAGGAATTAGAGCAGTGTTGATATATGAATCAAGGCAACATTATCCAGCAACAGTAAAGCTTAGATTCCGATGCACTAATAACATTGCTGAGTATGAAGCATGTATTCTTGGCATTAGAATGGCTCTTGACATGAATGTTCAAGAATTACTGATAATTGGTGATTCAGACTTGTTAATTCATCAAGTTCAAGGAGAATTGGCTGTGAAAAATCCTAAAATCTTACCATACGTATAATTGGTACAGAGATTATGCAAAAGATTTAGGAAGATCGAGTTCAGACACACACCGAGAATACAGAACGAGCTTGTTGATGCCCTTGCAACCATATCGTCCATGATACAATACCCAGAAAAGAGTTATATCGATCCACTTGAGATAGTTTTAAAAGAACAACCAGCACATTGTTCACATGTGGAAGCAGAATGGGATGGGAATCCATGGTATATCATTGTGAAAAAGTACTTAGAAGCTGGCGAATATCCAGAAAAAAGCAACAAATATTTAGAAGAAAACAATCCAAAGAATGGCAAACAACATCTTTTTGAATGGAGAGGTTCTTTATAAGAGAACACCCGATCTGGGATTACTGAGATGTGTGGATGCTGCAGAAGCCACAAAATTGCTTGAAGAAATGCACGCTGGAGTGTGTGGGACGCATGTGAATGGGTTTACATTAGCAAAGAAAATCTTAAGGGAGGGATACTTCTGGATGACGATGGAAAATGATTGTGGCCGATTTGTCCAAAAATGTCATAAATACAAGGTACACGGAGATCTAATCAAAGTACCGCCCCATGAGCTCAATGCGATGAGTTCCCCTTGGCCATTTACAGCCTGGGGCATGGATGTTACTGGATAGATTGATCCTGCTGCCTCCAATGGTCATAGGTTCATTTTGGTCGCCATTGATTACTTCACAAAGTGGGTCGAAGCTGCTTCCTACAAAGCTGTGACAAAGAAAGTTGTGGCCGATTTTGTTCGCAACAATTTAATATGTCGTTTTGGAGTTCCAGAGTCTATCATCACAGACAATGGAGCAAATTTGAATAGTCACTTGATGAAAGAGATATGGGAACAATTCAATATTACCCACCGTAATTCAACTGCATATCGTCCGCAGATGAATGGAGCTGTGGAAGCTGCTAATAAGAACATCAAGAAGATACTGAGAAAGATGATTGACAACTACAAATGTTGGCATGAAAATCTACCTTATGCTTTGCTAGGTTATCGCACCACAATCCGAACATCAACTTGAGCAACTCCTTACCTATTGGTATACGGAACATAAACAGTGATACCAGCTGAAGTTGAGATACCATCTTTAAGGATTATTCAGGAAGCTGGATTGAGCGATGCCGAATGGGTTCGTGACCAATATGAGCAATTAGCATTGATTGATGAGAAAAGAATGAGTGTTGTTTGTCATGGCCAGTTGTATCAACAGAGAATGACTCGGGCTTTCAATAGGAAAGTAGGAGTTCGAACATTTGAGGTAGGCCAATTGGTGTTGAAACGCATTTTCCCTCATCAAGAGGAATATAAAGGGAAATTTGCACCTAACTGGCAAGGATCGTATGTCGTCCACAAAGTACTATCAAGAGGAGCTTTGGTTCTAGCAGAGATGGACGGTCAAGTATGGGGCAAAGCTATCAATTCAGATGACGTCAAGAGATACTACATTTGAAGGATGATACTTCTTTCCTTTATTTCCTTGTAATTGCAGTTTGCTTGTAATCATTATCACATTATGTTTTGGAACATTTCCCCTTGTACTTGAACTATGTTCGACCTGAATTCTCAAGAATGAAATACATAGGCGGTCTATGTTGGCCTCGGTCGTTTTCTTATAAATTTTCTATTTTTGTCACTTCTCGAGATGGGAACTACGTTTGACCTGATTCCTGCCTCAACGGGATACGTAGGCGCCACAAGGGTTCGGTCATATTCCCAATAAGATTTCCATTTCCCCTTATATTGGAAACTGGGACATAATTTTTGAGAGGACCTCCAAAATTCTACAAGAAGAGTCATTTCCTACAAACAAGAGTCAAGGATCATATCGAAATGGGCAACTGGAATAATTTTGAGGAGATCTCAAATGTAAGACTCCCGTGATCATCATCAGATTTGTTTTTGAAACATCTAATTGGGACAGAATTTTTGAGAAGGACCTCAAAAATTCCATCAAAGATACTCGGACCTTCGAAGTCAACTTCAATTGCCTCAAATTGACGTGTTCTTAAAGGGTTTTAAGTTGCCAGCAAGCTACCTATCATATCAAAATCTGAGACAAAGGGTTTTGTTCGTGTTGTGCATGTCGTGACAGTTAATTGGCAAAGATTTTCTTTAAAACTATTTTTCAAAACTTCATGCCTAGCAAATGTTTTAATTTAAATATGATTTTTTTTCTTTTGTCTACTGCAATTCATTGGATCTACTAGACAAAGTTCCAGAGATAACAAGACCATGAGCAAGGCGACTTCAACACAAATCAATATTCCAAAACTAACACGTTCCTGTGGATGCAGGGTATAATAACATCATCAAAGGAGCTATATTTATCAACCAACTAGTTCAAGAGAACATATCCGGCGAATATCAATTAGTGAGTGTAACATCTTCATTTGATCAATGAGGTATTCGACAAATTAAAGAATAGTATCTACCACTTAAGGTTGTGAGATACCGATGAAAATGATATTATGATCAAAAAAGTACTTATCATCATATCAAATATTGATGAAAGACGACGTTCATAGTCATTCATATCAAACTGCCGAGAGGGCCATCATATTCAAATTGCCGAGAAGGCCATCACATTCAAATTTTCGAGAAGACCATTCATATTCAAACCGTCGAGAGGGCCATTCATATTCAAACCGCCGAGAGGGCCATTCATATTCAAACCGCCAAGAGGGCCATTCATATTTAAACCGCCGAGAGAGCCATTTATATTCAAACCGCCGAAAGGGCCATTCATAATTAAACCGCCGAGAGGGCCATTCATATTCAAGTCGCCAAGAGGGCCATTGCATATTCAAACTGCCAAGAGGGACATCATATTCAAATTGCCAAGAGGGCCATCATATTCAAACCGCCGAGAGGGCCATCACATTCAAACCGCCGAGAGGGCCATTCATATTCAAACCGTCAAGAGGTCCATTGCATATTCAAATTGCCGAGAGGGCCATCATATTCAAAATTGTCGAGAGGGCCATTTATATTCAAACTGCCGAGAGGGCCATTCATATTCAAGCCGCCAAGAGGGCCATTGCATATTCAGACCATCAAGAGAACCACCGACATATTACATCAGTCTATTACTGCTTCGATATCAAAAGAAGAGTACATTGAAGAATTATATTGAAAATATGAGATATGAGCTTAATTTGCTTTACGTCAAACTGAAAGAAGCCGTCATTAAATATTCAAGGAGAGCAATTAAGGGTGAAAATGGTAAAAAGGCACTCTCTCTCCATTTGGATTATATTTTACGCTAATGAGTTTTATCTCAGTTTTTGTCGAGAGCATCCAAGAGGATGAATTCTCAAACCAAACCACAGGAGCGGACAACATCAAAAGGGATGCAGCACAACATGGAACTTTTCTTAGCAGCGAACTGGGACATAGTCCAAATAGGAGTATCAAACTCTTAGGACGCGTGCTGAGGAGCGACTTCCACCACAATTAAAACACACCCCTATCAAAAGGCATGTGGGTATTTCCTTGGGTTTATCAGTTCGAATTTCGCATCTAGAAAACTTTCCACTCTCACCGGAGACAGCTTTCCAATCTGAGTGCCAATACACCAAGTGCTTTGGAAATTATGTCCGTGTAAGTTCTTAATTATGGGTGTGAAGCGAGCCACATTCATGGCTAAGAGATTGCAAGCCTCCTTTCCATACTTGACTTACTTATCACTCTTCCAGAAACAAAGGTTATCTAGCATAATAGATATCCTTTTCAATCGATCGAGTCGAACTACAAACAGCCTGATTCCTAAGGTTTAAGGATATGTAGGCGGGCTCAATGTTGAAAACTCGGCTGTATTCTGACATTCTCTCTTAAATCTTATTCTCAAGCAATTCGATCTCTTTATAATTCGATATCGAGATAGCTTCTGAACCCTTCGATAATCGTGCGTCAAATCAAGCGTGTAGAACTACAAGTGGCCTGAGTTCTCATATAGCCTGAGATATGTAGGAAACTTGATACCGAGGTTCGGCCATAATTCCTAAATTCCGTACCAAATCCCTTTTCCAAAGGATAAAGATATGGTCGGTCGAAATTGGATTCGTCAATTTCATTTGCCTCGGATTTCTTTCATCAATCCAAGTCAGATGAGGGACAGTTGTTGACACCCAATTTTGACCTTCCACAATATAAATTAATCATTAAGCTTCTTCAATTTCTAATGATTTAAAATAATTAGTTTTATAATTCAGAAATAAAATAAAATAAACATAGTTTGCAAGTTATTTTAAATAGTTTTGTCACTTTTTTAATATATATATATAGCATAAAATGAAATTTGTGCAGAAATCATTGCATAATATAAGACAAAGAGCTTGGAAGCATAAAAGAGCTTTATTTCATATGAATAAAGCAATCAGAGAAATGAAACTAGTATATGACAATGCTAGTCATCCTTATGAAACTTTAATATTTTCTATAAATGAAATGAAAAGTTATAGAGCACAAGAATATTTTGAATATCAAAATGCTCTATCAATATTAAAAAAACTACAGAGTATTCACTGCTTAAAAACAATATTTACTCATTTATTCCGCAACCCTGTTTATTTTAAAATAGCCGTAAATTATTGGTATCATATATATATAAGTTTTATATAGTTATGTATATAATTAATGCATTTCATAAGTATTCAAAAATCATCTCGAAAAGATTTTATATTTTAAATACTTTATTAGTAAGGGTCATAATTTTGAATTAATGAATTTTATGAAATTCAAATACTTTCAAGTTATTTTTTATTTTTTTAAAAATAATTTTAAATAATAAATATGTATATTTTACAATCACGTTATTTTATAAATATTTGAAAATCATCACAAAGATTTTACATTTTTTGGTGCAATATTTTATTACTTTAAGTTATAGTTTCGAGTTAATTAGTTTGTCATTAAATTAATTATTTCATAATAGAAATAATTATTATATTTCGTTAAGATTAAAAAAGCTCGTTAATTAATTAATATTAATTCATCTAAATTAAACTCAATATGTTTATCTCTTAAAAGATCTAACCTCTTTTCTTAGTTGGGCCAAAATCAGCAGCCCACTTTTGCATTTTCCAGCCCACTTCCTGCAACCCAAAAAATAACAATACATCCAGCAACCCAAAATAATACCAAAGAAACCCATTTCATACAATACATACACAATGTACAAACAACAATATGTACAACAGTACAAACGTTACCCCTGTTCTAGTCTTGTTTTTCTTCAGACGCTAAGAAACAGAGCGCCCATCCCTCTGTGAAAAATCCAGCAAATCCGGAAATCTCGTCACCCGTCTGTGAACCCATAACCCTAGCAACCTAATCCATCACCCTCACGTCTCATTTTCCCCCCTTTTCACGGAAATCGTAGGCCTGCACAACAACCTTCACTGTTGCTTCGAAAGAGCAGAAGAAATTCAAATCTTTGTTTGAATTTTCCAGCGGATTTTACCCCCTAAATCGCACATCTTTCCCTATAAATAACCCTCTTACTCTCAGTGATTAGGGGACGGTTTGAGTTTTTTTAAAGCAATAGTCACTTCTACACTTTAAAAAAGATATATCTAGTTTTCTGATTCTAAATTCCGAAAAGATCGCCGCCCGAATTTTCTTAACTTGTTGTTCCTATTTGAAAGATCGTGGTAGAAGAATCGTTTCTCTCAAACTCGTTCGTCTAAGTCGCTGCCTCAAGCAAGGTAATCCCGCTTCCTCTTACAATCTATTTCGATATAGTGTGTTGTATGTTCAAGCTTTGGTATATGTTCGGCTAGTTACGAGTATTTGGCCCTTTCGTTTAGCTCTTGCCTTAATCTCATTTTCCTATGATATTTTTTGGATAGTAAGCATAAGTCCAGTACTAGTGAAAGTTTACTTTGGATATTATATATTGGTCGTCATTTTGTTAGCTCAATTTCGTATCTTTATGGTTAGCTGAATCTCTGTTTGAGTTTGCTTAAGATGAGCCATTTTTTGTTCAGTTTCAATATTGAATGTGTTAGCTGTATAAACATGTTTTCTTCACTATTTACTTGCATTTTGGTTGTTTTTCTTTGTCGTTTTGATATGTTACAGTATCTCTTCATCATGTTAGCTTAATCTCTTAGGAGTTGTTTACATAATTCGAATGATGGTTATGTCCCTCTTGTATTTCAGTTTTGATGTGTTTTTTTTACGAATTTTCCATAGTCTCATCTCGCTCGATTTAGTGTCGTTCTTATTATTCTTTCATTTGAATGTGGTCAAGTCTATCTCAAATATTGTCAACATGTCTTCTCGCCAAGTTGTTTTGAGCTAATCTTGTGTCTTTAGTATTGTTCGTTTCAAATCTCTTTGCTTGAATGATAGTTATGTTACTTTAAATTGTAGTAGAGCTTTCAAAGTGGATATTTAGACGACTTGTTTCCCCTTCTCCCTCGAATATTTCGATTTCTCTTTAGCATGATCAAGTTTTGTTTAAAGTTTGTTGCATAATTATTAGTGATTAGTGGTGGTGTGGCCTTTTGAAGTTATTGTTTTAGTGCACAGCTATAAGTGAAATCATGCTCCTACTTAATTTTATTTTATTTTGAAAATAATGGGACATATCCGGTTAATCTCTGAACTTTCCAAATGGGTTATAGTTTGGTTTGTTGTTGATCGTATTGCGAAATGTATAGCGTGTGTCATTTGATATTCTGCAATTCTTTGCCTCTACTTCATTATTCCCCTCCCCCCCCCTCCCCTTCCCTTGATTTGTTGGAATTCATTTGGCTTAGTTTTTTAGTTACTTATCTATGCCTAATTCCCTGGAAATTGCATTTGTGACCAAATAGTTCTTAAGATAGTAGCATAGCACATGTATTTGTTTATTTTTTTGAGCATGAATATTGGTTAGATCCCATAGGAATCTAATTTTGATCTCTCTCAAAGCAATAGCTTCATGTCAAATTTAATCCTCTATTTTGTAATATGTGGTGTCTTTAGTTAGATCTTTGCTGGTCATCTTTTTTGTTTTGTATGTGTTCTTATTGAGATTATCTTTGATAAAAAATGGTCGCATGTATTGAGTTCTTGGCCTTATTCTTGATATGCTATTTATTTAGGAGCTCTCTTATTTTAGTTTGAGTTTAAGTCTAGGAAAGTGTTAAATGTTTCTTATGTTTATTATTATTTACGGTTGATTTTCCTTTTGCTAACTTAGTTTTGCCTTTCTTTTTTTTCTTGCCACGAAATCTATCCGAGTTCTAACATGAACTCCTATCTTTTATCCTTGCCTCTTGAGTTGTGTCGAAATTCAATATTTCTCCTATATCGAGTCATCCAGAGTAGAGGAATAGGCTGAAACGCAGTCCCGGAAAGCTGTAAACAGTTTGTATACACGAAGTATACAATGATATACATGTCAAATGCAGAAATACAAAGCTAAAAATTGAAATCACAGGTTGCCAGGGCCAAAGTTGGCTGTATAAACTTAGTCAACTGTTCAATGTGCAGAAAAGTGGGTTGTATACATCCGATATACATTGATATACAACAAGTGTATACAGAAACGGAAATCAAGCCAAGAGCCCAAATTCTCCTTCCCTCTCTTAAATTATTTAATTGTCTTTATTTATTGTTTGCTTTTCTTATCATTAACTCTAACTTTAAAATGGTTAGTTAACTTAATTAAATCCCCAAAAGATGAACTATATTCTTTATGTTAGATTTTAATAAAATTTCAATTTTATCAACTCTTGTATTTCTTACATATTTAAATATGTTTTTTAGTTAAAGCTTTCATTTGTCTTTAATTAGTTCAAAATGATTTCTTGGTTTATCGACTAAATTAGTTCAAATTATTATGAGTCAGATAAATTTTAATTAATCTAGTTTGTTAAAATATTAATCACTTGCATTTTAATCCAAACGTTTCATTTTTAGGTTTATTTCTAAAAAAATAAAATAAAATAAAATTTGACATTTATTCAATTATTTTCTCGAAGTTAATCAAATATTATAAATTTTTATTTTTTATGTTAAATCACTATTTTTTTAAAAATAGTCAAATATATTTTAGTCAAGTCGTAGGTCAACCGCATGTTAGTGGGCACTTCGAATGCTTAAACCCTTCTCAAAGTGTAAATTGAACCCCGAACCCTCTTTGGTATTTTGAAATGATTTTATCTATTTAAATATTTGAAAATTATAAGTTTTCTTAATTTCTTTAAAAAATTAAGTGGCGACTCTTTTCTAAGTATTTTTCTTAAAATGTTTTATACTTAGAACATTCCAAAAGTGATTTTTCTAAAGATAGTAAAATTACGGTGTAACAGATACCATGTTAAGATGAGAGGTTTGAGAAGACGAAACCTCCATTGATGATGAGAGCATAAAGTTTGATTAGAGAAGAATGAAATTTTGCATTCTGAATTGATTGTGTACAATGATAGTTCATACTGGTATTTATACAACTGGATGAGGAAAATATCTAAAGTCCTAACTAACAGAAAAGAAAACAACTACCACGTGATTTGACAACTAACTAACTAATTCTAACATACTCGATCAATTAATTAATATGACATCTACACTAAATTAACTAATTCTAAATGCATACATACTTAATCTCAATAATCATGATAGTGGGGTGGTGTTTGGATAATTAACCACACCGAGAAGTATTGTTCATGGGACTAGGCTTCATAAGTTTGAAATAATCATTTTTTTCTATACTGCAATTTTTACATGTTGTGTATTAAATTACGATTTTAAAGTATTTTGTGGTCATCACATTATAAATTAATTTTTTGGTATATTGAGATAGGTAATTATATATAAGGTGTATTATATTATATGAAAATTATTAGGGTTCTATTGTTTGGAGAAGTTGAAACTTAACCGTATTCCTGAAATTTGAAAAATATGAGAGTTGACATGTTAATTGACATCAAGATTTAGGAACTTGATAATAAACTTGGGTGAATTTTTGGGTCAAAGCTAAGCACATAGTAATATGAGTGTTGTTAGTTTTGAAATCTTAATGTGGTCATTTATTTGAATAGATTGCTTTGAGTTGGAAGTTCAACGAAAGGGGAAGACTCAAGTTCCAGAGTGAATTCTTGATTGATTGAGGCAGGTGGATTTCTAAACCCTTGTTAAGTGTATAGAGTCGTGTATTTCCTTGTGGTATGTGTTGGGAGTAATGGGACTTGGTGATGGGTTGACTTGTCCAAATTGATTAATTCTAGTGATGAAAAAGGGGTAATAAAAGGCAATATGATTAATTGTTTGTGTGTGATGTGTTGAGAATGGTTTGAAAGGCTTGTTGAATCATTGTCGATGTTGTATCATGATTGTGTTGTTGTGAATTGCGCAATACTATGAAAATGGCATATCATCATTATTTGTGTGAAAATGTCATTTGCATTGTTCTGAGTCATGGTTGTGACAAGTGTTATGTGAATTGAGAAAGAATAAAAAATTAAAGAGGATGTACCATTTCAAGGGACGTATCACGCGCTGCGATGGATACTATATTTCGAGGGACGTATTGCGCGTTGCGATGGATACTATATTTTGAGGGACGTATTGCGCACCACGATGGTTACTATTATCAAGGGTTGTATCGCACGCCGCGATGGATGCATGGACAATTTTGTCCCCCATGGGTCCCAGACTGAGAGACAATGGGTGTTTATCACTAGGTTAGACATGCACACTATACTTGACATTGCATTCCATTGCATTGCACATATTTATCATTAGTGAACTTGATATTGTGTTTTGCTGATCTTGTGAGTGCCTTTCTTTTGAACTTTGATTAATGATTATTGAGCTTGTTGTTGATGATATGTATTTGTTAGAGTGTTGTTGTTGAGCTGTGTGTTATGTGAATTATAAATTATAAGGTTGGGTTGGTTTTATGCAGGTTGTAGTTGTGGAGGTTGTGATTGATGAGTATTAAGCTTGTTGTTGAGAATATGTGATTCTTAGAATGTTGTTGTTGAGATGTGTGCTTGTAAATTGTGAACTGTTAGGTTGAGATGGTTTTATGCAGGTTGTAGTTGTGGAGGTTCGGTTGGGGTGTAAGGAGTACCCGTATTCTATCCCTTTAGCTTGTGTTTAGAGGTTTACTTGCTGAGTATCGTATGGTTTGGTACTCACCCCTTGCTTCTACAATTTTTGTAGGTTATGAGCCTGGATTTTTGTGATACTTTTCATTCTCTCCTTGTCTGAGGCTTCTTGTGGAGGTTTATGAGGTAGCTGCTTATCGTTTCAGCGGACCTTCTTTCTCCTTAATTATGATCTTATTCTATTCTAGAAACAATGTCATTTGAGACTTGCATTTTCTTTCAATTTTGTTATAACACATTAGAGGCTTGTACACGTGACAGTCAGGTTTTGAAGTATTTTTGAGTTGATTATACATTTTCCGCATTTTGTTGTAATGGTTGAGTTTTTGGCTGACTTGTCTTGGTTGGATAAGACGAGTGTCATAACGTCCATTTTTGGATCGTGACAATGTGTTTTTATATTTCAATTTCAAATTTCAAAGTTAATATGTGTATTAGTGATATGTATTTGGTTGATGATAATATATATGTGTATCTGTGTATTTTACATTTCAGTTTTAAAGTTAATTAATATGTATATATGTGTGCAATATTAGGAGGGGAAGGGAGAGAGACCAGCGAGATTTGAAAGAGTAAGGATAGAGATGCTTGAATACAAGTCGTACCAATATGGAGGTTGTATGTGAGATATATGATACAACATGTACTTGCTCTCTAGATCTTGTTCGCCTTTCTCCTCACTAAATTTATTGTTGTGAATTATAATTAGACAAATTATAACTATTTGTAATAATCCTCATGAAAATATGGAGGCATATATCTAGTACTACAAACCATGAATTAAGAGGGAACTTCCACATCTTGAAGGCAAAAATAAATATATCTAGACATAGAAGAGGAGCTAGAAGATTAGTGACAGATGCAATTGAATTAAATATAGCTTTAATTCTAACAATATAGTTATATTAAGAAATTTATTAGATATGTATAAATTAAATTCAGAGTTTAGTCATTAACATCTAATATCAAAATCCTAACTGTTGTAAATAATTATCAAGTCGAGTCCACTCATACGTAGTGTCAATCAACCTCCTAGTCCATTAATTTATTTTCCTCCTAAATCCTACCTATAATATAAATATACTATTTTTATATAGATTGTGGAGACAAGAGAATTCATCTCTCTTGTGAGCCCAGGAATTCAACCCCTTAGCTGGCTGAAATTTTTTTTATCAGGTGCACGTGTATCCTCACGCAACTAGGTGGATCCACCTCTGCTTATGAGATTTTTCGGTAATTTGTACTTGTAATACATATTATAGATATTACAGATTCAATTGTAGTAAGGAGAAATCCGTAAATTTCTTAAATAATATTTTTGATTAAATACAACTATAATATTTACAAATGAAAATGGTCAAATCCCCCCCTAACCTATTAGTCAATTCTCAACTACACACCAATACTTCACGGTGGTCCTATTACCCCCCTAAACTTTTTATTTTTGATATTTTGAAACCCTTAAACGTTGACCTGTCCAAGAAGGTGAATACACATCCTTTAGGCGCGTAAGGATATATCTAAAATGCATTATCTGCATTTTGAAATCCACGTGTAAGTCCAAATCAGCCTAAAATAAGGCTTCCAATTACAACTTGCATTTCTAAGCCCTTTTTCTCCCACAAATCTTCCATCTTCTTCCTTTCTTCTGCCATTATAAAAGCTTGAAGACTGGGAACAATTGTCTTTCATTTCAAAGCTTCAATGGTAACTTCCATTTCAAATCTAGAACCTTTAGGATTTTAATTTTTTTCGCTTAGATTCAAGGTTCAAATTTATTTTCCACACTCATAAATATAAAATTGCAAGGTCAACTAGATCTAACTATGGAGCTTGAAATTTCTTCTCCATGTCAATGCCCAAAAATATGTTATTTCCCTTTTCAATTCATAAATATAGAAGTTGGAACCACAACGTATGTACACTCATTCTTTTCACCTTCCTCCAGCAAGGAGAATCATCAAACATTTTTATCCTTCACCATACAGCTGACCTTCAAGATTTAGAAAATACCGATTTTCAAGACCTAATTTTTCATTCAAAGATAGATTTTATTAATTTTTTTAAAAATTACATCACATGATACATAACATTGTTAAAATTATCAGGGTGGCAGCGCAAGTAATCTTGAAAAAACCAATTCTTGGGTCACTATGATTTGCATTACTTGCTAACAACAAAGTAAAAGAAGAAGAAGAAGAAGAAGAAGAAAGGTTGATACTCAATTGAAGAGCAGACATATTGTTGGTTATGTTTGGAATTGAGAATTTTAACCTAATTAAAAAAATAAGTTTAAAGAAGTGGGGTCTACTGTATTTGAAATAAATAGGAAAATAAAATTGAAGAAAATGAGCCCACCTAGCGCGTGTATACAAACATATGTGTATATCTGGGTATGAAAAAACATGAGTGTTTAAGGGTTATAAAATATCAAAAATAAAAGGTTCATGGGGATAATAGAACTTCCATAAAGTTTAGATGTATAGTTGAGAATTGACTAATAGGTTGAGGGTTATTTGACCATTTTCTCTTTACAAATTCAAATCTTCGCTATATCTAGAATATATGAATTATGGTGACCCAACAACCAAGACTAGTACAAGGTCCACCCCACATGTTTGCAGAGTTGATATACCCAAAGTCAATCCTTTGGTCTTTAATGAACTAAAATGCATTATGTAATTAATTTTGTTGTCGTTTATTGATATGTTTTTTTACCCAAAAAAAAAACGTGGTCTTTTTCAATATTGGAAAGACATTTGACAATTGACAACGACCCTCATCCACCACCTAACCTCACTTTGTCAAAAATATTCTAAACCATCCCCTTTAATTTGTTGTATTTGTACCCCACAATCTTAAAGTCATTTCACTCTCAAAACTCATTTCAACATAAATTTGAGTCATTATTTCTTGATGATTATAATGAATTTCTTGAACTCTTTACAAACTTTTAAAATTTTTCACTAGAATGAAATTAGAGAAAGAAAGAGGAAAAATGATATATATTTCCTTCATTTCAATTTGTTTGTCTGATTTTAATTTGACACGAAAATAATGAAAGATTCGATAGGTGGTAGATGTTAGTAAAGAAATAATGTGGTCATATTGTGGAGTATTCCACAGTCAGGCGCCAACTCATTATGTTCAACAAGCGGCCTGCATAGATTCTCACTTTCTTGTGAGTTGCTGTCCATATTTTTGAAATACTCTCGTAGCAAATTTATTAGTATGATATAACATGTTTGATCATCAAGTTTTGGAAAGTTAATTAAAAGTGATTATATTTTTAAAACATGGATATTTATTTAAGATAATTATTAGGCAAATATCATGATGGAGTATAATGAGATTTTTACTTAGATATCTCTGATAAGAATATTTCTTTTTATCATAAGTGCCGCATGATATATATTTAATTTAGATATAGTCCAACCAACAAATTATATTCATCCTAAAAAATAATACAACAAAAAAAAATTATATTAAGAGTAATAATTTAAGTACAAAAACACTTAAAATGCTAAAGATACCATGTTACAAAATGCCAAGAGACCAAAAAAAGGAAGAACTGCCAAATAAAATTTTAATGGGCCCCACTTTATTGGATGAGTCAATTTAAAAAGTTGCATAAAAAGGATGTGTAGTAAACATTTAAGTAAGGACCACACTTTGTAAAAAAGCAGATAAAAAAAAGAAAGTAAAGAAGCACATGAGTCCTAGTAGTTAAGTACCAGCTGGGTCCATAAGTCAGAGTAGTAGTACATTTTGAGTTTTGAAAAAGGACGTATGAATAAATACATAAATATGTGTTGGGTTTTTTTGTCCAACAGAGCAATAAAACAATAAAATAATAATGATAACAGTTGGTACAAGTCAGTTACAACGATTATGTTTGATAATACCTAATTTGTCTCTTGGTCGGCAAGTAGCCATGTTGATGAAGAGTTGCTTGCCGTAGACTCTTATATATAGTAGTAAAGTAATACATGGGTTTTTCAGTGTAACGACCTGATTCCGTCGTTAGGGAAAAGCTAATGGGGAAAGAATTGGGGTCAGAAAATTTTTTCGTAGTATTTGGATTTTCCCAATCTTGTCCAGATTTGGACGAAATCAGAGTCATCGAGGTGTAGGGAAATATGGTAACAATCGGGTGAATCATTTATGATTTTGATTACATGAGTGGTTAGATAACTCATTAAGGAATCCGTATGACTTACGGAAATGAATTCGGGCAAGTAGAACTCCCGGAATCGATCTTAGCGTAAAGGGTATTTTTTTAGCGTCGTTGGTTAGAGGTGTGTTGTGAAATGAGGATTTTGGAATTTTTTAAATAGCTCATTGGTTCGAGAATGCCGCTTTGGCGCTTGGGTTTGCCACTTTGACGGGGCAGCTGTGGCGGGCCTGACGCGACTCAAGGCAATTAATAAACCCCTAAATGACCTCATTATGCACTTTTCGACTTTTAGAGCTAAAGAACAAACCCCAGCGACTCCTACTCATTTTTTACCAGTCTTGAGGCTAAATGTAAGGTTTTCACTCCTCAAATTCATTTTTCGATCCGTAGAACGTAATAGAATGGATAAATATGGATGGGGGACGGTTTTGTTATAAATTCTATGGTGGAAACAACCCTAAATTGGGTATTATGATCTTGGGTTTGGTTTAGGGTTATTGGGTCTGTTATAATCCGGATAATTAGATCTTTGATTGTTAATCCTTGCGTTAATTGTATATTTTTATACCACGAACAAGCGGGAAGAATCGGAAAAGGGAAAATGCAAGTGCCTTAGGGGATTCAAGCTTGGATTCGAGGTAGGCGATGGTTGTGATTCTATGATTGTGTGATGTATGTTTGTTCTTGCTTCATTATGATACATGTATGTATATGAATATTGCATTATTGATCACACTTGTTATAAAAGAGATAGATGAATGATTATTACCATGAAATCATGACTAAATTGTATGATCTTGAGAATATACTTGTGATTGTAATTGTGGTTTGTTGAATGGATCGGTTGCCACGTTTCGACATAACTAATTGGGATCAGTTGCCACGTTCCGGAATAAATATGGGATCAGTTGCCATGTTTCGGCATAAACATTGGATCAATTGCCATATTCCGGCATAAATATGGGATCGGCTGCCACGTTTCGGGACACTAACTTAGATCGAGTACCACGAATCAGTATGCTAACTGTCTGGGTTTGGGTTCTGTGAGAGGACCATTGAATTGTGTTGTGTATCTACTTGTGATGAGTTCGTTCATATCTAATACTGATTGATATTGGAAGACGGTCTGGGTTATGACAAAGTTGGTATCAGAGCCCTAGGTTTATTGATCTCATTGTACCAATACAAGTCTAGTAGAGTCTTGCGGAAGGGTATGCAGACGCCCGTACTTTTCTTCAAGAGGCTATAGGACTTTAGAAAAAACTCACTTCTTTCTACTTTTTCGTGCTATGACTTGAATCCAATTGGTATCTGGGTGATACAAATTGGTATCTTTCCTCATTCACTCTATGGTCTGAACTAGAGCAACAACAACGGTAATACCATCACTAGCAAGAGAGGATGTGTATAGGCTACCGACAGTTGAATAGGGTCACCATTCAGAACAAGTATCGCCTCGGATAGATGACCTTTTTAACCAATTGCTAGGTGCATCGATTTTCTCTAAAGATTGATTAAGGTCTGGTTACCATTAGTTAAAGATTGAGGTTGTTAAGAATTGGGTTTGACCAAGTTCTATGTTTGAAATTAGCAGTTTTATAGGGTTCGCTAGCTACTATTATCGCTTGTGGTATGAGTTAAGTCCAATAGATATCTCCAGATTCCACTTGGTACCTCAACGAAGTGAACTAGACGCCGTAGTCCCGGCTGAAGGGACACAAATAAGTTAATTGGAACTGAGAAGGTTCCAATTGGTATCTGGCCTTAGGGACCATATAAGGCATGACTGATGGTCATTTATGGAACGAACTAATTAAAGAAATTGGACTTGTCTACGAGTTGTAACTTGGAATGGTGAATGCGTGCTTCTAGTTTTCGGAAATTAACTATGAATGTGAAGGGTGTATTACTTGTATGCTTTGATATGATTATGTGCCCAGTATTGCTTGTCTGAATGTTGATATGTGCAATGTGATGGCCTAAATGTTGAAATTGTGCCAATTGTAACCGCTTGAGTATCGTGAAACTTGTTGTGAAACGAAAGTCATCACGAGATTAGGTGCAAGGGTCTAGATAGATTATGATGTGGTTCGTAAGAGAGAAATCTGGACGTGCGTTGCGACTAATTGATAATCGTGTGAGAGTCTGGGAGTATCATGGGATATGTGTGTGGTAGTATTGAAACGATGTAAAAGAATTCTAAAGTGCGTACTTCGTTGGGTTGATCGGGGAGGAGACAATGATTGTCCTAGATAAAGGGTTTTCTCTAAAAATGCATGTATTATAGCTGGGAAACCTTTGGGGGAAATTGGGAAATAAAAGAACCCAGAAAAATTGTTGGCAGGGATTCTGTTTCCGTTATGGGCACTGGGGCGGGATTTTCCCGCCAAGGCGAGGCCGTTAGTGCGGGATTCCTCCCGTCAGAGCGAGACAGAACCTCAGTCCTATCTTCTCTATTTTACCTAGTCGCAATTATGGACCCCAAATCGTACTCGAACTAACCCCCACGATCTAACTCAGTGTTCAACAATCGAATATTAGTTATAAGGTGTCTTAAATTGTGGAGAACCTGGGAATATGAAGAGGAAATAAGCAAGGTCGTAGAGGCCGGGGAAATGGTAATGCAGGTAGAGAAGTATTGCAGCCAGGCAAAGAGGTTTGCCCGTCAAGATGACATGGCTCAGTTTTTTTGTTTCTCCGAGTAAGATCGAGTTTGAGGGTGTGATGCAGTGGTCAGAAGAGCTACTATTGTCTGTGCCTGAATGGCTATTGTTTTGTGTGATCTGGGTTCTACTTATTCTTATGTGTCCGTGCAATTTGCCTCAGAATTTGATATAATTTGTGATATACTTGATGCTCACATCCATGTTTCTACCCCAGTTGAAAATTTAATCATAGTCACCCATGAATATCGCGTTGTCCTGTTGTGTTATGGATTGTCAAATTTGGGTTGATTTGGTTATGCTGGATATGACTAACTTGATATAATCTTAGGTATGACATAGTTGTCCCCCTATTATGTTGTGCTTAATGGTAATTCTAAGTCGGTAACTCTAGAGATCCCGGGTAGGGAAAGGTTAGATTGGGAAGGGGGTACAAGCCTAAGTCAACTAAGGTCATATCTTTCGTATGGGGTGGGAAACTGGTGGGGCAGGATTGCTTGGTGTAATTGGCTCATATTCGGGATATTGAGGACGAATCCCCCTCTATTGAGTCTATTCTTGTGGTGTCAGAATTGAAAGAACTTAAAGCTCAAATCCAAGAGCTTCTTGATAAGGTTTCATCCGTCTTAGTGCTTCCCCGTGGGGTGCTCCTGTCTTGTTGTTAAGAAGAGGGAGGGTAGTACGAGGACTGACGATTTTATCTTGAGCCATAAGAGAGTGGATTAATACCGGAATGACAAACTTATGGATAAAGAAAGTTCCATTGAGTATACTTGGGTGAAGGAAATTGAAGATTTTAGTAAGAAAGTGCAAACCAAGATTGGGCTAGTCCTTTGAATTTGATAAGTTTACCTGAGTTTGAGGTGTCGTGTTGATGAATTGTTGGCTTCGTAGTGATAGTCAAGGCTGACTGAGCGTAATGGCAATAAGAGTTCATGATAGATTGTGACAGGATGCAACTATATAATAAAATTGTTGGTTAAGTGAATTTTGTTTAGTAATTACGACATGCGAGTATCCAAGGTTGTGGTTTTCTAATATTTGGTGAGTAACGTGGTTGCATGGAAAGTTTTAAGAGATGGTGGAATACCATTCGAATAGAAATTAAAGAGCTAGAGTCATAATGAAGAAAAATAGTGGGATGTAGTACAACCTTTAAAGAGAGGCGAGAGCAAAAATATTTTATTTGATTGCAAAGGCTAATGAGATATCTTTAGAGAGATAGATAATTGGGTTCAGATTTGGACGAAATCGGAGTCATCGAGGTGTAGGGAAATCTGGTAACAATTGGGTGAATCATTTATGATTTTGATTACATGAGTGGTTAGATAACTCATTAAGAAATCCGTACGACTTTACGAAATTGAATTCGGGCGAGTAGAACTCCCGAAAACGATCTTAGCGTAAAGGGTATTTTCTGAGTGTCGCTGGTTAGAAGTGTGTTGTGAAATGGGGATTTTAGAATTCTTTAAATAGCTCATTGGTTCGAGAATGCCGCTTTGGCGCTTGGTTTTGCCGCTTTGGTGGGGCGCTGTGGCGGGGTGGTGGCCTTTATGGCGGGCCCGACGCGACTTAAGGTCGTTAATAAACCCCTAAACTACCTCATTATGCACTTTTCAACTTTTAGAGCTAAAGAACGAACCCCAGGCAACTCCTACTTGTTTTTCACCATTCTTGAGACTAAACGTAAGTTTTTCACTCCCCGAATCTATTTTTTGATTCGTAGAACGTAATAGAACGGATAAATATGGATGGGGGACGGTTTTATTATAGATTATATGGTGGAAACAACCCTAAATTGGGTATTAGGATCTTGGGTTTGGTTTAGGGTTATTGGGTTTGTTATAATTCGAATAATTAGACCTTTGATTGTTGATACTTGCGTAATTGTATGTTTTTAGACCACGAACAAGCGGGAAGAATTAAAAAAGGGAAGATTCAAGTGCCTTAGGGGATTCAAGCTTGGATTCGAGGTAGGTGATGGTTGTGATTCTATGATTGTGTGATGTATGTTTGTTCTTGCTTCATTATGATACATGTATGTATATGAATATTGCATTATTGATCACACTTGTTATAAAAGAGATAGATGAATGATGATTACCATGAAATCATGACTTAATTGTATGATCTTGAGGATATACTTGTAATTGTGATTGTGGTGTGTTGAATGGATCGGTTGCCACGTTCCGACATAACTAACTGAGATCGGTTGCTACGTTCCGGCATAAATATGGGATCGGTTGCCACGTTCCGGCATAAACACTGGATCAGTTCCCACGTTCCGATATAAATATAGGATCGATTGGCACGTTTCGGCACACTAACTTGGATCGGGTACCACGAACCGGTATGCTAACTATCTGGGTTTGGGTTTCGTGAGAGGACCATTGAATTGTGTTGTATCTACTTGTAATGAGTTCGTTCATATCTAATACTGATTGATATTGGAAGACGGTATGTTGCTCTAAATTGATATAACTGTGATATGTGAGAATCGTGAAGTTGTTTATTATTCGTATATGTTGATGATATTGTATATGTTCAATATGTGCATGTGATTAAATTGTTGTATTGACTAATGTATGTTACACTTAATGGGATAATCGCGTGATCCTACCAGTACACTGTGGTTGTGTACTGATACTGCACTTGCTCTTTCTTGTTGAGTACAGGGCATCTTGAGGTGGCTATTGATAGATCTCAGCTAGGTGACTATTGAGCATGACCGGATTCAAGGGTGAGCCAATTCTTTCGAGCTGCCATGGATCTCTCTTGTTTAAGTCCACTCTTTTTGGACTCAGACTATTTGTTTAAGGTGTTTGTTTAGTTTCGGGGTTGTACCCCTTGTTCTTAGACTTGTCGTTAGTAGAGTTTTGGTACATTGACTTTCAGGTTCTAGGGGTTGTTCTTCCGCATTAGTTTGGTTAAGTTTTTGTTTAAAACTTGGGGAGTTTATGGGAACTCTGTATTTTTTATTGTCATTTAAACCTGCTTCTGTATCTTTAAATGCCTTAGTTTTCATAATATTTGTTTGTTTGGGTTGTAGTAATGGTTCTCCCAATGGAGGGTTAGCGTGAGTGCCAATCACGACGGTCTGGATCGTGATATGCAGGTTAATGATAAAATAAATATATCTTTATTAATATATCACAATTAATAAATATTTATTTTGAACAAAATAATTTATCTCATATACAATAATAATTTCTTGACATAACTTAATTGATTATATCCGTCAAAATATTAATAAACAACCATACAATATTTAAATAAATAAACAAAAGATAATCCATAGATATAAATTATGGAGTAATTAACAGATTCAAATTAAAGCATCTCCATAAACATAATAATAATAATAATAATAATAATAATAATAATGTAATTAGCTTAAACGATCTCATGAATTTTAGTAACAGCTGCCATGAATTTAGTATCGTGTCCCATGGCATGTAAAGTTTGAGGGGCCAAATTAACTTCAATGTCGATACTTCCTTGTTCTGCACCACAAAAGATTGTCATGTACCCATCATGTTTGTTGCCAGCGCCAGTTCTGACCGCAACAGGTCTCCCCCATCCAAAATCATTGTCGTACACATTGAAGCGTGGCGAGCTGCTAGCAATCAAGCTATTAACAAACACTTCACTATTTTTCAGTATCTTTGGATTCTTCACCCAACTTTGGTAAAAATTCATAATCTCTTCATGGGTTTGCATGGATATCACCTTATTCAATTGGAAAGCAGCCCAACCTGAAGTCAAATTTAGTTTTTAATTTTATTTAAAAAGAGCCCTTTTAATTTCGAGCTAGTTAATATCTCACAGGGTCACTCAACTTTGAATTGTTTACTCACTAACCTGAATCATGCTCCAATATCTCCCTAGCGGTGGTTATGACGTCCACAAAATGCATGGCATTTCCAAAATAAGCTTGAGGTAACTGCGGTTGAAGCCTTGGCCTTGCACCTACAAGTAATTTGAAACTAAAAGTTTCGTCAGCGTTGGTATCACAACGGCAACGGCAACGGATTACAGATTGCCAGAGATGAGCCAAAAGAGCTTGTAATGAAGAGATACAAATATTTTGGTCATCGTTCCCATATTCAGAATTGGCTTTGGCTTTGAGGTGAGCTATGTTCTCCTTGCTAAAATGGAAAACTCTTTCTTCTAACAAAGGTACATCATATTCATCATCATGTACATCATGTTCCTGTACATGAATTGGACTAGCAACAAATTCAGGAAACCAACGATCCAGAACCGGCGGTTTATTAACAATAAGCTTAGAATCGCTATTGCGTGTTATTTCAGACCAACAATTGAAGAAATGCCAAAATGAAGTCCCGTCCGCTACACAATGATTCATAGTGCAACCAATGAAGATTCCGTCCACTAGCTCAGTCACTTGAACGGCCAACAATGGTTTCGAAACACCTGGTGAAACACAATATAATTAATGATTTAAACATTAGTATTATATTATATTAACTAACATACATAGATATATACACACCTTCATAGTTGCGTACTCCATTGAGTGGAAAAAAATACTTGACAATCTTTGGCACGTAAGTTTGTTCCAAGATATCAGCCACATTCAAGTCAGGTACTGCAGTGACATGTGTGAATTCAGCTCCTTCATTGCTGCAATCAACAAAGAAAGATAAGGTGTCGTCATCACTGTTTTTACTTGCAACAAGTCGACCCGCGAGGACAGGAAAATAGTTTAGAGTTATAGAAAGTGAAATTTTTAGGCGATTGATAAAAATTTCTGATGATTCTTTATGTTTTGGTTTACGAAAAAGTAATCCTTTTTGGTTAGGATCCACTGTGAGGACTTGAAGATCCCATGGAGTTAACT
>JAJOOE010008271.1:0-27025 GCA_036250405.1 Solanum raphanifolium | reverse complement strand
AATATATAAAAAAATCGTCTTCACGCTATATAATGCAATTGTCAAATTTGAAAATATTTTGATTCGTGGTGAGATAACACAGACACAAGGAATTCATATGTAACGATTTCATGTTTTAAAAAAATTTAAAAATGATAAACAACCCATTGAAAATAACAAGAATTTGATAATTTTTATGTTTCTTTAGTTAGGTAGTACTCCCGATCGTGAGTTTTTTTTGAGTAAGTAAGGTTATTGATATTAATGCAAATAAAAATCAAGTCAAGAATGAAAAGAAAAAAGAATAATAGAAATGGAATTGGAATTATATTTAATGGAGAAATATGTTGAAGTTTTTTGAAAGAGTAATTTAGAAGGCAAAGATATTAATCGTTACACAAATATTTTGTTTACTTTTATTTGTCATATTTTTATTTTATAAGAGTCAATTTTACTAATTTTGAAGATAAATTGAATTATAATATTATTTAATAATTAAATTTTAAAATTTAGATGTTCAGAAACTATATAATTTTTTTTTATAAGTTGCATTCCTTCTCATATCAATATGATAAAAAAAATCCATCTTTAAATACTGGTCAAAGTTCAAACAGTTTAACTCTCGAGAAGCAAAACTTGACAAGTACTCCCTCCGTCTGATATTAGATAGACACTTTCTATTTTACATGGTTATTAAGAAATTATTTAGATTGATCTACTTTACTCCCTTTGTCACTATTTATTTGTCCATTTTTTATTTGACACACCTATTAAGAAGATAATAATTGACATACTAAGTTTACCATTTTACTTTTATTAATTGATAAAATTGCAAAATCAAGTTACATGTTCTACCTTTCTCCAAAAACATTAACTCTCTAAATAAATTGAGGGTATAATAGGTAAAAAAATATTATTTTTTCTTGATTTGTCAAAAACGACAAGTAAAAAGTCAAAATTGGACAAGTAAAAAGGAACAAAGAGAGTACTGTTTTTCTCTTTGTTCATATTAATTAGCTTTTCGAAAAAAAATAATTTTGAATCTTTAAAATTTGTTTAAACTTTCAAAGCCATATTAATTGTAGTGGTAAAATGAAAAAAGATTAATTAATTATATCCTAATTTAATAAGTGATCAAGTAATATGAGACAAACACTTTTAGTAATTAGATGCCCATCTAATATGGGACAGAGGTAGTAATAAGGTAGGGGAGAGAGTAATTAATTTTTATTTTTTTTTTGGTTAAAGAGAGAGTAAATTACTCACTAAATCAACACCAATAATTAGTGTCCAATTTTTCATTAATTTAAACAACTTTGCCTGCCACATTCAAACACATGGATGCCACCTAGCTAAACCTATACATGTTATAATATAATTTATAGCCTCCCTTGTTTCTTGGAAACCAAAGTGACAATTTCCTGTCAAAACCTACTTAGAAGTAGGTTATCAAACTATAGTGTTTCAACTTAAAAGATTAATTAGCAAGTAATTAGAAGAGGGAAGGGGGAGGGGACCATATTATCACTAATTGATGACAGCAATATTATATACACATATAACAAAGTCTAGAAAACCATCTTTAGCATCCTTGAAAAACATACTCATATAAGAAATATTACCTAACTTTGTACCAATATCGAGAATCTGCCTGCCATTACATTTCGTATTTATGCTACTTAAATTTTATATCTCTCATAAAGTTTTAACTTTTGTACGACTATGATATGCATCACAGGTTTTAAACTTTTGCACGACTCCAATAATATAATACTCAAAAAACTAATTAACTTATATACACAAACAGTATAAAAGAATACATAATTAGCACACGTCAACATGTAAGTAGTTTACACTGTTAGTATATAAAAATTAAAACGATTTGTTTAAGCATAATAAAATTAGGGATATGTGCTTATAAAGAAACAAACCCTACACATAATGGAGCAAAGTACTTATAGGTTTCTTCTTATAGAAAGAAAAGAAAAAAAAATGGTTGATAATAATATCAACATATTAGGGTCTAAATATGATAGAGAAAGCTCTAATTACAATTCAATTAGTGAAGATGGATTGATTTATAAGGAGCAAGATAGGTTGTTGCCAATAGCAAATGTTGGGAGAATTATGAAGCAAATTCTTCCACCAAATGCTAAGATTTCAAAAGAAGCCAAAGAGACTATGCAAGAATGTGTTAGTGAGTTTATTAGCTTTGTGACTGGTGAAGCATCTGATAAGTGTCACAATGAGAAGAGAAAGACTTTGAATGGTGATGATATTTGTTGGGCTTTGGGAAGTTTAGGTTTTGATGATTATGTTGAGCCATTGAAGAGGTATTTGCACAAGCATAGAGAGTTAGAAGGTGAAAGAATTAATCAAAGTAAAGGTATTGGACTTGGAAATAATATTGAAGATAATCAAAGGGAAAGAGATGATGATTTAACACAAAGGGGATCTACAATTCCATTCAAAATCACCATCATGGATCATAAGGGGGGAAACAATTTTCTCCCTACAAGACCTTATTAGGCTTCTTCTTCTTCTTTTCTCTATTTAACTGTTCAGTATCTGAAATTTACTAGTCTGAGTAATTTGGATTTGCTCCATGTGAAGTTCATTAAAGGGAAGTGCTATTTACCAAGAGTTTCTGGTCCAGACCAATTGTCATGAAAAAAACTTGGGTCGAGTTTTTCTTCTATCTTTTAGGCTTCTTCTTCTTCTCTCTTTTATCTTTGGGTTTAACCATCTTGTGTGTGAAACATACTGACCCTATTAATCTGGATTCTCGCTGCATAGGGTTGGAGATATATTTCCTCTATTGGAAGGTTGTCTATTCTTAATAAGGCTCGAACATGAGACCTTTGGTACTTCTTTTTAAGTTATGACATATACACTATGAAATGTTAATCTATTTTGATGAGTAAATTAACTTGCATTTCTAGTTGGTCATGATTTTGTTGATGTTGAGTTCTTGTGTCTTTTCTTCTTATTATTGTTCATTTTCTATATATCCTTCCTAAGTTAATAAAACTAGGATGAAACTTACATTAAAAGGTGTGACCTAGCAATTAATAAAATAAATAAAAAAATATGAGAAGATAGGATTCAAATTCTAGCAAAGCGATAGAAGGGTTAAGTAATTTTTTTTTATCATTCATCTAAAAATGTTGGTTGACAAAGTTACTTGTTGCTCATGCTGGTAAGAGATTTAGCACATACTGAATAAAATAATTAAAATGCACACAAATTGACACAGACACAATATAAAAGTTGACAAACACACAAAATAAAGGTATCAACTAGCCAACTAGGCATGTAAAATGGCATCATCAAAGTTTTCATTTTTGAAACCCTAGAATCCAGGACCACAAATTTGAGTTATTCTAAATATGCTTAGTTTGTCACTATTAAAGTCTTTATCAAAGTTTCTTTTCAAATCTTATACTAAATTAAAAGAAGTGTTTTCACTCCCTCCAAGTGAGGATTTTGCATTCTTGGATAGATTCATAGGTGGAAAGACCAACAAAATAAATAATATTATTGAAAGGGACAAAGAAAGAAAAATTACAATGTATCTGTGATTTCAATATTTTATCCAAATGAAACATGACTTTTGATGTCAATCTTAAAAAGGATTTAGAAATTAAATATATATACTGAAGATTTATAATGTGTTTTTGCATGAGCTGGCAAAATTATTTAAAAAACATATTTAGGGTTGGCTATCATTTGGTGAATATTAAAAGTCACTACATCAAAAATAATCTTTAGCGGTAATTAATTAACGACAATAGCTTAATTGCCGCTAAATATGTATTTTTAGCAACAATTAACACTCTTTGTATATGTCCCTAAAGCCTTTAGCGACACTGGATCTAAAGGCACTTAACTAATATTGATAAAGACTTTAACACTCTTTATTAATGTGTCTATTTATTACCGCTAAAAGATGTTTTTGTTATAGTGAGTGCTTGGTGAATTCATGTTTTATGACCTCGAAATGCCAAAAAAACCATATTTGTCACGGTGAATATTATTCACCGTGTCATTTTTTATAGACCAATCAAACATCAAGCCAATTGGAGTTCGTCAATCAAATTTATAAAAATCAACACATAAAGAGTCTATGATTTTAAAGTCGTGTTTCATGACCTGAAACACCATAAAAATAACATTTGTTATGGTGAGTATTGGTTACCAGCCATTCACGATGGATCAACCAAATCTTAGGTCAATTAGAGCCCGTCAATCAAATTCAAGAAAATCATTAGTACACATAAAAACACCAATAATTATGAAATTCTATTTTATGATCTCAAAATGCTAAAAAATAACGTGGTGATCAATCGCTACTATTAATTATAAATTAATCTGTTTGTTAGTATTTTTTTTGTTTTTAATATTAGAAAATTTTAGAAATAGCAAACATACTAATAGAATTATAAGACACTATAACTAGAGTTTTGATAAATGCTTTTCATAGTTATAGTTCTGTTTGTTATGAACACTGCAATTTGTATATTTCTGCTCGTTTGTATATTTTGCTCGCAAATATACAAATAGGGTAAGTACATACAAATACTGTATTTATACATTTAGGAATTTTTTAGAACTACGTTTGTATATTTCTGAATTTATACAATCAAGAATCGAATTATACAAATTCTGAATTTATACAAATCAGGCGAATAGCAAGAATTGGAAAAATTGTAGCCGTGAATTATAATTTTCTTAAACTGTAGCTATAATACCTAGTATATACTAAATATTTGTTATTCCGCATAATTTTCCCTTTTTAGAGCATAAGCCTTACCCAATGTAAATTTTGATTAGTTTGGGCTATTTGACATACTATACATTGTAATCTTCCTATTATCCGGCCCATTGTCATGTTCAGCAGTAAGCCCATAACACATAACACAAATATTTTCTTCATTTTAATATACTGTCTGGTTTTGGTTTTGATTTAATATAGAGTTTAAGAATAAAATAAATAAGAATTTAAATATTATAATCAAACTAAATACATGTTGAACGTTACAAATACCTTTAATCTTATTATTAAATATGTCATATGAAAAAATTAGAGTTAACCAATTACAATTAAGAAAAAACAACTACAAAAAAAATAAAATTTAGCAAATAATAAAAGATTAGATGGCCTATCCAAGCAAGAGTTGTGCTCAATAGATAAATTTGAAAAATGAGAATTTCTTATAAGAAAGTAGAACTGTCAATATGGGCTGACCCATCCCATCCGGGCTAATCCATACAAGCTTTGCAATTTGACAGGTCAGGCCGGGCTAGTCCATTTTTTATGTGGGCCAGAAAATGGTCAGCCCAACCCACAAGTGAGTGGGCTACAGGCTTTGCCGGGCCAGCTCTATTTTTTTTATAATTTTTTAAATTAAATTATAATTTAAAAATATTATCATAATTATCGACTAGTGTTACTACTTGTTAATCAAATACACAAATAAAATTATCTATATAATATTTATTAAGTTTGATTTCAAGTAAAAACATAAATAACTAAATAGAAATATTAACCTAATTATTTTCCAATTATCATAATAAAACAAAAACTATGATAATATTCAATAGGCTATGGCCTATGTAGTGATTCCCTAGAAATTTTAGGAACTTTATTTTATGTAGTACATATTTTATAAACATAATTTGTATTTAAATTGTAATATTTCTAACTTTAAACAGATTTTGAGTGTAGACTCCTATTATCTTTAAGGGAAAATTACCCGTATAAGCAAACATATAATAGTTAATTACTTAACATAGCTATAGTTTGCCTTAATTACAATTTGCGGCCTACTTTTAGCTATAATTACGCAGCTTAGCTTTTTAGGTTTGTATAATTCGCATGTTTGTATAATTCAGAATTTGTATAATATAATTTGTATAACTGTTTACACTTCTGATGTTTGTAATTGTATAAATTCATTATTTCGAGTTTATACAAAAATAACTGAATTATACAAATGTACCCGCGAATTATACAAACCTGTGAATTTATACAAATCCGCGAATTATACAAACGAGATAACTTAAATTGTAGCTACAACCCATAAATATGCAAACTATAGCTATGAATCATAATTAAGTTTATTATAGTGGCTATTTGTGAAAGTTCCTCTATTTTTAATACTCTATTTTATTTTTTTTTGGCCCATGGGCCGGCCCTATTCATATTTCTCAAGCCCCACAAATCGTCAGGTTTATACAGGCTGGGCTAAAAAGCCCTTTTCTTAAATGAGCTCTAAAAATCGTAGCCCAACCCTATTAAATTACGGATTAGACCAAACCGGCCCAACAGACCTAGCCCATTGACGGCTCTATAAGAAAGTAACAATAACAAGAATGAATTAAGTAACGCAGTCATTTCATTTTTCTAAAATAAATTTATGACGTAGAGTACGTAAATTTAGAATGGTCTTATACTATAAAATATGTATTCCAAATATTAATGTATAAATTTTTCCAATAAAAAGTACTCCATAATTATACTTGAGCTCAGTTAAATGCAAAATAATAACAATATACTCAGTATAGTCTCATAAAATGGAGTAAAATATACCTTATTTTTATTTAAAAAATAAAAAAATATTTTCGATTGACCTTCGACTCAACAAAAAACAGTTCATAAAAAGTAATAGAAGTAAAATCATGATAAAACATACTGAGCAATAATTATAATAAAATAATACGATGATCGAAATCAAAATACGATAAAAGTCAATAAAAATCAAACATAAACAATACAATAACTATAGATAAATATAAACAAATAGTGAAACAATACACAACTATTTATTAACGGGCGAACCTATGGAGTTTAGGATTCATTTGATTTCACTCAAAAATTATAATATAAGATTAATATTATTTTTATATATACACCTAATAAATCTTCCGTTCTATTATTTATTTATTTTATAAAATAAACAGTGCTTTTTTCGTGCCTACAAGAGAAGTGAGATGGGTGGCAGAAAAGAGCAGTTCGAGATGGGGAATTTTTGCATCTTTATCCTATTGTTTGTCAAATCGAAATTTTAAAATTTAATTTAATAATAATTTTAAATTAAAAATTTATTAAAAATTTAATATATTTAATAAAAATTACATTTATCTAAATATTTATTAAATTTCTTGATAATAATATAAAATTTATACATTATGATCTGAATCCACCATTAAATATTATCGGCACACGAAAGCAGACAAATGTTGAATGAGTCCAAAAATGCTTGAAATGATGACAAGAGATAAGTACAAACATTATTAAATCAACTCAAAATACACAAACACCTTTTTCTAAATAGCAAAATTAAAATTCACTAATTAATAATATAAAAATAGAATTTATACCATTGATATATAATACTCCCTCCGTTTCACAAAGAATGACCTCTTTTCCTTTTTAGTCAGTTTCAAAATAATGACCTCTTTCCTTTTTTGGTAACATTTTACTTTTAGCTTTCCACGTGACATGATTAAGACCACAAGATTAAGGGCAATTTTGCACATTTGACATAACTTTAATTTAGAACCACAAGATTCAAAAGTCTTCTTTAATTTCTTAAACTCCGTGTCAAGTCAAACCAGATCAATCTTTTTGAAACGGAGGGAGTAATAATGTTTTAAGAAATAGATTGTTTGGATATAAATTTGGAGCTTTAGCTAGCTATTAAAGGGCCTACTCTTTAGCAAAAAAATCTCTCTCTTTGTTCTTTTGTTTTTAAGAAGTTCATGGAAGGCAATAGTGGTTGCTGTTTTTGGTAAATTTCTTATTAATCTCCCGTTTCAGAATAGTTGTCATGTTTCATTTATCTTATTAATACATGCTAGATTTTTTTGATTAGTTTTCGATCATGTTATTTCATTTAAGTTTTTGTATTCAGCATGAAATAAATTCATTTTATTTATCTCGAGTTAATTTGATTGATATTATATGCTAATTATTTTTAATATCTTTATGAGTCTACCTTTTTATATTCTTTCCATTAGTTTTCTATCATGTCATTTCATTTAAGTTTATATAATCTACATCCTATCAAATTCTTTTTTGACATAACTTGCTTTTAATATGCAGTAGTCTACAAATCAAGAAGAGGGGATCATGACTACTAATTAATTAGCAAACAAAGGTTCATATATGGCCGATCAGAGTTCAAATTATTCATCTCACAATTCCACACAAAATCACACAAATAAACCAATTTCATCCTTCTTAGGTTCTCCAAGATTTTTTAATGGCCTTTTGACTAGAAGTCTATCTGACATTGGAACTATCCAAACAAGTCGAGATCGACTGTATGACAGTGAAATTATCACTAGCCCAAATTCCCTTCTTGATGACATGCAAAATCTTAATATTGGGAATCCTTTTGGTTATGATAGAAAATCACCAAACCCCATCAATAAAAAGCCCCCAATCATTAAGACAACTCCAAACAACATGCCTCGGTTTCAAACAAGTCCGGATCGACTGTATGATGCTGAATGCATTGTTAGCTCAAATTCGACACTTGATGGCATGCAAAATCACAATCTTGGAAACCCTTTTGGTTATGATAGAAAACCACCAAACCCCTTCACTAAAAAGCCTCCAAATAACAAGCTGGAATCAGAAATTACTTCTACGTCTCAGTTTCAAACAAGTCAGAATGGGAACTTTTTTGGTTATGATAGAAAACCACCAAACCCCATCACTAAAAAGCATTCAAATAACAAGATGGAATCAGAAAGCATTGGACTTGCTCTTATTGATCCAAAAGTAACTAGTGAAAAATTCCATGTCCTATTTGGAGCAAAGTTAAAAGTTGAAATCCCTTGGTCAATTGAGGTGAAAAATAGTACTTGTGGGGATTTAGATGAAATGGAAAGTTCAGAGGACTATACTTGTGTGATTACTCATGGTCCTAATCCAAAAACAACTCATATATTTGAAAATTGCATTATTGAGAGCTCTTGTGGAGTTAGAAAGTTGAGGGAGAATTCTTGCAAAGTTGATCATACAAAGGGCAAAGGCATCTAATATGTAAGTACATGTATGCGAAATAAATTCTTCTTTTTCTGGTTTGTGTGTTTATAATATTTTCTGGATCGTTTTTTCTTGAATCGAGGATGTATTGAAAATAACCTCTTTAAAGTAGGGGCAGAGGTAGAATATGATTTTTTAGTCATTTTCTACCGAACTAGCTCACTTGAAAATGCATGATGGAACATAAATTCTCAGTGAAATAGTTGAAAGTTTCCTAATTTTTTTTCTATGAAAACATTACTATTATTTCTTTCTAATCAATTCAATTAAAATATCTGTGAAAATAATTATTCAATCTTTTTCAATGACAAATTTTAATGAGACCACACTAAATATACTGTTGTTGTGTTTGTAGCTTATACCTCTGAACCAAAGGTTTAGAGTTTAGTGGTATTGATAATTTTTTTTTTCCTGAGTTCAATTTTCACTGTCGTTATTTCGTTTGCATGTACTTTGATTATTTTAATATGTATGTGTTAGCTTCCACCAATATATATATATATTCAGATTTGAATCGTATTGCTCTCTCATAATGCTCACTCATTTTATTAATCGATAAGCCACACCTTTAAATGTTCAATGTCTATATGAGAGGTCTTTGCATATTTTGCACTTGTAATTCTGTTTATATCAAGACTTACATAAGTAAAAAGAATTTACATAAATTCATGTTTCTATTGTGTTTTTGAGTCTACTTATTCGTATCTCAATTATACTTAATATTTGTATGTCATTTTTCTCTAGCTCATATAATAAGATTTGAACTTTGATCTTTCATATAACGTTCATTCATTTTGTTAGCGGCTACGCTCAATACTTTTTGAATATGGATTTTAAAATTTTAAACGACCATAATATGTTGCAATGTATATTTCATGATTTTAGACGAATGAGAAGGAATTACGTACTATATTTTTTTCTCTTCTATTTTCTTAATATATATGATTTTCACCCATTTTATTCCTACAGGATTATGAGGGCCTTTTGAAGCCATAAATCAAGGGGGGATGATGAATCAAGAAATGGAGGACTATAGTGATTTTTCTTTTTTTCATCCTAATCTGTTTTTTTGGTCACTTTAACAAAGAATTTTGGCATCTTTTAGAAGTGGATATGAATGAAATCAAATTTTCCAATTTTTGACAAATTAGTCATGACTAGACCCCTATGGTGGACCAAAATGAAGGTTGTTCTTCCATCAAATATAACGTGACTTTGTTGGAGTGTGTTTCTTGACTTATTCGTTGACTTGTTGTATTATGTGGCAGGCATAATATATAAATATATTCTCAATTTGATTTCACAATAAAATATTTTAATGCATCTTCAGTATATTTTTTAGACATTTGATGTTAACGTGACATATAGATTGTGAATATATCTAGATGATTATTTTAATAGTTGAAGTGTTAAACTGATATAATAAAAGACAAGTCAAGTTGTCTAGATATACATGTAAAATGTTTACTTGTCGGTTGGTTACCAAATTTGAATGTCGATTTATGTATTATGCCAAAAATTATTTATGACCAAATGGCCCCTAAACAAGAAGAATTAGTGTAATGAACCCATTCCTTATCTCTTCTTGTAGCTCCTCTTTCTCTTTGCATCCATACAATTTCTATGCACTTTACACACACACAACATCAATGTTCTCTATGGTATGATTTTTTATGATCAAATTTGTGTATTTTTTTCTTCTTGAAATTGCTAAAAAGAGTTTGTTAAGCTTAAATTGTACTATACTTTGCTATTTATATACCCCTTTTCTCAGATCTTGAATATAACTAGTTCTGTTTGATCAAAATTGTATCTTTTTTATTCAAATTGCTGTAAAGGGTTCTTGATTTGGGATATCTTAGCTTAAACATTATATTTCTCTGCAATTTTGATATAAAGTTACTAAGTTCTGTTTAGTCAAAATCATATCTTGCTATTAGGGGTTCTTGATCTGGTATTTCTCTGCAATTTTGATATAAAGTTACTAAGTTCTGTTTAGTCACAATCGTATCTTGTTATTAAGGGTTCTTGATCTGGGATTTCTCTGCAATTTTAATTCAAAGTAACTACTTCTGTTTAATCAAAATTGTTTCTTTTCCTTCAAATTTGCCATAAAGGGTGTCTGTGCATAGTAAGCATAGCATCATGTTACGATTCGATGTTGTTTTTCTCCGAAAACCACAATGTTTTGCAGGTAGAAGAAGCCCTGATTAGCAATGATATAGACATAGGGACAGTATCTTCAAATTGATTACCACTGTAGAGAATTCCCACTGAAATTATTGCTTCCCAAATCTAGCACTAATAGCTAAGCAATGTGGAACCGAGTCATTGTTGTGTGATAATTCCAGCAATTTAATGCCACTCACTCCCATAACCCTGTTTGGTACTCAAATTCCTGGAATTATCACACAACAATGACTCGGTTCCACATTTGCTTCAGCAACATGGCTAAGCTGGTGCTGGGTTTGAGAAGTAATAATTTTGGTGAGTCTCTTTTCACTGTTATATACTTGGAGCACTTCATATTTGATATTCGTCGTCTTGGATGGTAGTCAATTTAAAGGAACTGTCCTATGTCCTCTCCTCTATGATACCGATAGTTTGATACAAGAAACCTTTTGACTCCTTGTGTTTCATTGTTCAGACCAATGATATAGGTAATAACATTAGAAACCATATAGAGGAGTCTATCCAAGTGTAATCAAGATTGTCATCCGGGTATAACGTTTGGGGTTCGTGTGTGATTGTGTTATAGTAGCAATGCCAGCTTTTGGCGTCAACTCTGTCGAAGTTGGCTAGTGGCTCTTATAGTGAAGAAGATGAGGAGGATGTGATGTTAGTGGAGTTGGTTACCTTATTCTTGTACAATTATCCTTTTTCATATACACTAACAGTATAAAGATTTTTTACGTTATCAATATACTTTTACTTGTTTTAGTAGGTAACCAGCTTCAATGTTAGTATCTTTTATGAGACTTGATAGGGTTAGAGTTCTTCTACGTTGTCGGTTTATAGAAGCTTAATCTCTTCTCAATAACAATGATATCTGATGTGTTTGCGCATAACTGTACTTGTAATTCTCCTACGGGTACATGTTGTAACGTCTCCAATAGCATGCTCTTACTTTGTCTTTCCCTTAATACGTCATCATATTTGGTGCTTTTTGATCCCCAGTTGCTATCTATAGATATGCATAGTTGATTATCTGAGGTCTATCTCCTACACCATAGCTTCAGTAATTTTTCATGATCACAAATCACATGCCTCAGGCTGCTTGTTTGTTACAACAACAACATACCCAATGTAATCTCATAAGTAGGGTCTGGGGAGAGTGTTGTGTATGCAGTAACGCAGACCTTATCCCTACCTTGTGAGGTAAGAGAGGTTGTTTCCGATAGACCCTTAGCTCAACTAGAGCATATCAAATCAAGTACGAATAGGAAATACAATAGTGAGGAAGTCACGTTGAAAATATTGGTGGAAAGAACAGTAGCGATAGCAAGTAATACAATAATTGAAGCAAAGGAAACAACATGTAATGTAATACCAGACATATAGTTCATCTGATGTTGGTCTCAGAATTTCTTTTACACTTTGTAATGTTATACCATACAGCTCGGATTATCTACTATTACCTGCATTATCCCTCTATTACAGCTCAAAAAGACCTGAGTAACTAGAAAGAAATCACCTTATATTTTGTGTCTTCTGCTAGGCCTCCTTTCCTTTTTTGGATTATTTTCCTTGAGCGAGGGTCTATCGGAAACAATTTCTCGACCTATGAGTTAGGGGTAAGGTCTGCGTACACTCTACCCTCCCCAGACCCTACTTTGTGGGACTATACTGGGTATGTTGTTGTTGTTGTTGTTCTTTTGTTTTCTTTTACTTATTTGTGGCTCATCCTTGCAATGGGATGTAATTTGATCAACATGAGTTTGAATGATCGAGGTCTATCTCCTTGCTTTCAATAATTGTGTTGGGGTTGACTATATGAATCATCTGATCGATTCCGCTCTTAGACTATTTTTACATTGATTGTCGACTTATTGTAGATCTCTTCTTTGTAGTTGATTTTCCCTGTTCATTTATTACCTTACTTGTGTCTATGTGATGATTGCCGACTCCAATGTTGCTTGGACTCTTCGTAATTGTCCCTAGTGCTTGTCGGATCCTCCAAAAGAAGATCCGATATGGGAAATGCAACATTTCTCGGAAGTCCTAGTAACATAGTTCAAGGCAATAACATGATGAAATTCAAATATATCTCAATTTAGATTGGTTAAAAGTATCCTGGTGGTTGTTGAGCCTTGTGATTAGCCACAAAATATTATGTTGCTCGGATTCTTCAAATATACAGTTGAGTGCATGTCAGATCCTTCGAAAGTAGCACATTTTAAGAGGATCCAACAAGGGCGCGGAAGCATTTTTCGAAGTGGTTATACATTGATATGTGTAACTTCAAGGTGTAGATTATGTTAGTTCACATTATCACATATTATTAAAAGTGGGAAGATCTTAACCTCAAAGTTGGATTACTATTTTACCCCTACAATAAATTAAAATTTTATAAAAAAATCTAATTAATTTTTATCTAATTAATTAAAAATTAAATATATATATCATACTAAATAATATATTAATATTTCAAATTATAATACTATATCCTTCTATTTAATTTTCTAAAGTATTTAAAGCTAGGGAGAAAGTTTTAATTTATGTAGTCAATGTCTTTCAATTTCGTAAGGCAAATGATCAGATTTTTTAAAGTCTTTCATGCATCACTTAATTACTGAAGTTGAAAGGTTTTTTCTGCTTTAAATTTTGAACACACAACTTAACTTACATTCAATTACAATGTATATGGTAAATGAAAAGATCACTCTTTTGAATTTTCATATGTCACTTCAACCTTTCTATTTAACTTGAATTATTTTCATCTTCCACATATTATTGAAATATATAGATATTTAAGACATGTAGAAAGAAAATAACAACACAAATCAAGATCACTCAAAAGTACAAGAATTCATATTCCAACCCTTTTTTCTTGGAATGAGAATTTTCTTGGTCTTCTCTGTTGCATGAAACTATATGATGGCACAGAAAGGTTCTAATACATTTGAAAGTGTTATTTTGACATTTAGATGGACGTACAATAAATCTATTGAAAGAGTAAGTCACAATTTAATTAGCTATCAATTTTTTCCTTGATACTTTCCGTTTTAGTTTTGTTATTTATATAATTCTTCCTTCTATATTTAATGATTCGATTGTTATATTTAGATAATATGTAGGTATATTAATAGAAAAAAAGTAAGGTGGACTACAAATTTGGGATATGTTGTTCATAATGTTTTTTATATTTCTTTGATTGTTTGTCAGGGTATAAAATGAATTTCATTGTGTATGTTCCTTTTGGCTATGATTCAATCCTAATGCATAATTTTTCTCTCTGATATGGTGTCCCCTCTTCAATCATTTTGTGCTATATTACATTGTGCCATAAGTTTCCTTAAGTTTTCATTGTATTTGTCCCTTTTTTTCCTACCAAGGTTGTTTTTGGTTGAAGGGTAAAAAATATTTAAACAATAGAGTATAAAATTGGATTATCATTTTATCCCTATGTTAAATCAAAATATTATAAAACATTTACTTAATTAAATATTAAATAGTAATCATTTTATATGCTACACTAAATATTAAAAATCTGAAAATGTTAAGTCAAAAGTTGAAAGACAAAATATTCATAAAAAAAACATTAGGCATTTCTACCCTTTTAAAGACTAAATTAGTTCCATTTTTAAAATCTTTTTCTTTATACTAAAAAGTAAATTATTTTATTATGAGACCATTGAGTTAGGAAGACCATAATGCCCACTAAAGATTGAATGATTATTTTAATCTGTAAGTGTAAATTATTCATTCATTCTGTTAAAGGAATGCTGATCGAAAAGATGGAAGATCTTGCAATGTTTCATCGATAATAATTTAGACAAATTACTTGGTGCAGCTTTAATTGCTACTATTATTTTGAATAATAATTGCAGTCATTGTCTTCTTTCATTTCATTGTGATAAGGCGTAATATATTCATCTTCATAACTTATACTATTTAATTACTCTATTTTTATCCATATAATTCATCTTTATTTGTTTCATGAGGATCCTAACTATGGTTATTCTTTTTATTCTATAATTTAAATAATGTACCGCTTATATAATTATTGTTCTATTTGATTCATACTTTAACTAAATGAAGAAGACTCTTGAATTATAATTGTCAACAAAAACTCGAAAAAATATATAGTGATTCTGTATTTCTTTTTCCATATACATATTGTGTTATGATTAAAGTCTTAAAAAAGATGTGTATGTTGTTGCATGTTTTTTTCTTTGTTTATTTTTTATGTGTTTTCTCTCTATTAAACTTCTTTAATTTGGTTTTCTATAAATTTCTGATGGTTCTAAGTGTATTTTTATTTAGGCTAAAATTAATCTTTTGTGACTATAATGCAAATTGGCTAATTACTATCTAAAGTTCTAAATTTACAGTTTGTTGCTTAGAATAAATTTTAAACATTAAAATAAGATCCCTCATTTGATGTTTCTTGTCACAATTTTAAAATTTTATTTATAATTGTTACATTTTATTATATGCATGTACACGTAGAATTCTAATTATTCTAATGAATATATAAAAATTAGCATGGGACACACGTGCAATGCACGTGTCCTGAAACTAGTTGATTAAAAAAATGAACATGTTTGTTAGATAATTTTCATCATGTTACTATACTTTGTTCTAATCACAATGGTGTTTGAGTAGAATAGAGTGTACATTGACTATTCACGGGGTGCCTGTTACTTTCTACCATTTATATATTAAGGATGGTGACCAAACATTTCTTTCTGTTAATTCAAACTACATAATAAGTCAAAATATTTCTTTTGTTTCATTTATGCGACCTTATTTAACTAATTATAATGATTAAAAGCTTATATAAGTTGACTTGGTGTAAACATTTGGTGCAGATAACTTCTTACTCCTAATTATTTGCTAATGCAACATACTACTAAGCTAATTGCTAATTCAACATATTACTTAGCTAATCACTATTAGTGGAAATCATTATTTATTGAATCGACTTTTCTAAAAGACATTTCAAACTTAATCATAGAGCAATTATTACATTTCTTTCAATCTATGTTAATGCAAAACAAATGGTACCTTATGGTTGAAGGCAAATTTAAAATAGTCCTTTGAATATACTTCGAGGGATAAGAAGCAATGGTGAAATCAGAAATTTGACCGAGGAATATTAAAAGTATAAAAAGTAAATACACGTAACAAAAATTAAAGAGGGGGAGAGGGGGGAATTAACATATAATATTTATACATAAAATTAAAATTTCAACCTAGTTATAATTTTTTGATGAATGATGTATATTGCAATTGTATGTCACAAAAGGCATAATTTCTTTAATGTCCAAAGTACCCTAACTGAAGGTCAAAAATGTTTAATTGGATATTAGAAAGACTCAAATTGGCCGATAACTCCGGGACTAAAGCGTCATTTTCTCATTTGCTAAACAAAAATGTCACATTTTGTTGGCGTTCTGTATACACAAAAGAGAATGAACCAATCAACACGTTTTTTAATTCCATTTTTCTAAAAAAACTTAGAGTTAATAGTAAATATACACTTGAACTAATTTTTTTCGCGAATTTCATACTTTAACTATTCATGGTTCTTTTTAATTACTAAACTTTCAACTTTTCATGAATTTTATTCCTTAATTATCACTCCTTAAACACACACCCCGATTCTGAATTGGCATATACACACTTGTTATCGATTGAAAATAAATATTTAGCTAACTCAACATCAAAATATATTTTAATATAAATAAAATGATAGTTTAGATAGTCAAGAAAATAGTGAATAATTAAGATATGAAATACCAATTAAATTTTAACTATTAAAGCCAAGCAAAATCAGTGTCTTTTCCCAATGCAAGAAAAAAAGGAAAATGAAAAAAAAAACATTTCAAATATTTCTAGCCTCCCACTTTCTTTTAACTTTTTCTTGTTCCTTTCCTCATTATTATAAAATATGTGGTAGAATAGATGGTTGAATATTTCTAGTGGCATCAATACTTTTTGCTCCCTCCTCTTGCAATTTTTTTTTATAAATAAATACTCGTGGTATGAATCAACTGAATTCATTATTTTTAAAAAATATTAAATTATAAACTCATAATCCTAAAAATGTCACAACAAATTTAATGATAAAATTTTAAAGATCGGATCTAAAAAGTTCCTATTCTAAATCTGCGATAGACCCGCCCCTCCCCCCTCTCCCCCCCACCAAACCCCCAAGTGGTACCTTCTCACTCCTATAAATTCATGCTCTGTTTTTGCTCTGTTTTTTTTTAGTACAACAAAACTTCCATTATGTCTCAAAATCTTGAAGATGTGAGTAGTTGGAGCTTCATACAAATCCTCAACAACCCTTCTACCTACCATCATCAACTCGATTATAAAGAAGACGATAACGATAACGTCTACATTCACCATTCTACGAAGCTATCTTCTCTCATCATGAGCACGAAAAGCTTGGAGATGTGCACGGAGAGCTTAGGAAACGAGACGGGTTGTTATTTCAACGAAATCATGGAGGAAAGGGACATTTCTCGTGGCGTTCAACGATCAAAATGGCGAGAATTCAAGAAAAGAATTAAAAGGACAGTGAATTTCCCACCTCCGCTGACTTCAATCAGCGGAAATGAGAGGGTTAGAATAAGATCTCACCGTGAAGGCGGTCGTTTAGTGTTAAGAGCTGTAAGCATACATGCTTGCAGCTCTTACTTTAAAGCAGAGCGTGCCAATGGCACGCTCACACTTTCGTGGCGAAATGATGGTACTAGTAGTAAAGTTGCACAAATGGCTGAAGTTGAAAATGGTGAAGAGGCAAATAGTTGTAGAAAATTAACTAGTGAAATTGGGATACCAAGAAGGTGTAAAGAAAAAAGTGGAAGTAGAATTAAAGGGATTTCAAATTGGGGCCAATTTTGGGTGGCCATTTCCTAAAATACTAGTATATTGTAATGGTGATGTTCGAATCATCTTGCGTGTAATTATTCCTTGTTCTTCTAAGAGAATGTATCTCAACTTTCCATTGGTGATGAATTACAATTTATTTTGTTTTTTCACTTGATATTCGAAATTTACTTTGAAGCTTTTATTAATCTGAATTTACACCATAAAGAGATCGTATACATCATACCATAAACTTTGTTTATATGATGAATTACAATGATAAGTACAACTTGATTTATGAATATGGAGCGCGCTCATAGTGCAAAATTCAGTTCAAACGTTGTGAAGTTTGAGTTGAGAGACAATATACCTCAAAATGCATGTCTCATTTTATTTATACATATTTTTCACAAATATATACAAACTTTGAATCTAAAATTATCAGTTATGTCAAATTCGCAAATTCATTACTGAATTTGTCACTAAATGTATAGAAGGGATTTTGATTTAAAATATTTGTTTTCTCTATTCGATGTCCAATATCTAAAGACTCAACTAATCTGATTTCATGCACAACAAAACTCATTTTTTAGGATTACACTCCCAATTTCTTTTTATTTTGGTGGAAATGTTACTATATCTCATCAATTTTAAAGGGTCACATTCATCCTATAATTGTTGCATGTGTTAATCATTTGAAAAGGAAAAAAGTTCTTGCCACAACAAGTGGCTACTTCCCTGTCAAAAATTCAGTACTATCTTGACCTATTCATATTATCTATCTTTTATAATTTTATACATTTAAAAAAAAAGTTATATTCTTTTACTTAATTAATACTCTACTAATTTATATAGCGAGGATGACTTCAAAAAAAAACATACATTAAATATTTGAAACAAATCCAGTTTATCAAAACGATTAATAATTAAAATTCTACCACATGCATGAGCAATGATCCATTCACAATATAGGGACATGTTATAACATGTTACTTCTCATTTCTTTCGTCCACCTATATTACCAAAAATATACATGACGTTAAGATTTTGGCATATCAATATCTTTACTACTAACATAATGGTTAAAGTGATAAAAGAACACTTTTCGATCCACACGAAAAACATAATGATTTAGATATTGTCTCAAAGAAAGCTTGATAAAATAAATATATTTGTGAAGATATGAACTACGAGACTAAAAAAAAAAGATACCTAATTATTGGTTGGGTTTATTTGGTCCCAATCACATCAACTTGACAAAGGTGTCCATAGAACAACCTTACCAACAGACAGAAGCATACATAGGAAGCAAAATATATATATGTGGATAAGTTTTATGGATGACTAGATTTTATTTAAGTTGTAATAATATTCTAGGTCAAGAAAATTACTAAGAAGAACAAAAAAATAAATTAATATTTTCCTTGGCTAGAATGGATGTTGAAAGAAAAAAAAGAAATTAAAAGCTTGAAAAGAAAGAAACCCCATAAGAATAAGTTTGATTGGTTCCTCATTAGTGTCATAGATTTAATGTTCTCAAAAAGTTGAATTGAATCTATAATTTTAATTATATATAATTCTCTTCTTGTCCATATATCTAGTCAAATGGTAAAAGTTTGTGTCATTGTCCAAAAATGGATAAGGCACCACATAGTGTTTGGGTTTGAATCAATTAAAGCATATTCTTAATATAATGTGATTTTAGCAAATAATTCACATTCATTAAAAATATTATACATTTTAGGCGTAATATGTAGATAGATATTTTAATTTAGTCTTAATTGATAATTAAATACTTCAATTTTTAATATACACATTTAGAGCATTGGGTGTCCACGCGAAGCATAGTGAGGACAAGTTACAGTATTTTAGCTGTCAATTAAGATCAAGTTGATGTACACTTTTAAAGTAGTGTTTATTGCCAATTAAGGCTAAATTTGAGTATTTGTTTATGTGTTATACATAGTAGATTTAACGCTATAAATATATAAAAAGAAGGTGATTAAAGATGATATGACACAACTTCAACTTATTGAAAATATGTCCTTATATAAAAAATGTTATAAAAATTAAGCATTATGATAGAATGTTAGCCGGTAGTTGAGTAGTGCTGCATGCCATGTTTGGGAGGGAGGGGACTAGCCTTAGTAATTATTTAGTAACCATGTAATTTCTTATTCCGCATTATTCATTCCTTTCTATTACTCCATGCATTTGCTTTTTCTATTACTATTTTGTTGTTATATTTTTTCATTCTACTTCAAAAAATTTCTTCTGATCCAGGAGTTAATTGAAATAACATCTCTATCTTATAGAAATAGAAGTAGAATTTGTATATATTCTATTTTCTTCAAACTAGACATGTGAATTATACTGAATATATTATTTTATATAATTACAATATTTTATGTTATTTATGCAATTTATTCTCTTAGAATCTTAGGAGTAGTATTTATGACTTCTATTTGGAATTATATATCTTGTAGTGGCAATACTTTTGTCTTTCTCTATACATATATAATTTTGTCACTTATCAAGAGGCACGAAGGAGTAGGGTTTTGGTTGGGGGTGTGGAGGGGGGGGGGGGTCATGGTGCCATATGAATACTTAGAAATCCAAACAATTTCATGGTGCCTTTATTTTGCATTTTCATCAACCATATGTATAGCTTTAGTTACACTTGTGGGAAGAAATGAACTTCATTAAAAAAGGGTTGGTCATTAACCTTTAGTTCCACTTTTAAATTTGATGACTGTATATTAACTTGAAAACGTTATAAAATTTCCTAAAAGTTCAAATATATACCATGTTGGGTGTGTCATCATATATATAATTTATCCATTATTATTATTATTATTATTATTTTATATGAATCCATTAACTTTTATATGGTGAGGTGTTAAGGGGACAAGAATACAGGAATGGGACATGAACAAGATTTGCATTAGAGGGAATTCCCATTCCAATTTGACCTTTTTGGTAAGTTTGAGGCTGAGAAATTTTGCAATATATAGAAAAAATTAAATTAAAAAGAAAGAGCAAAAAAATAATATACTTTATAAAGAAATGAGTAAGGGCCATATATTTTTGTTGAATAATTAAACTACATTTAGTTAATTAATTATAATTAAGCATAAAGGGTTTGCTTTTACTTCTATGCAAGTGACTAGTGAGCTTCAAGTGTTTACCTCACACTCAAAGCCACAATAACAACAACAACAATAACAATAGCATACCATGGGGCACAAAGTCCGACACAGTAGAGATGAGTTGAGGTGTCTAAATGTGCATCCAAAGTTGGTGTGTTTAGTATGTTGATTTGTGACATAATTAAAAACTAAAAAAAAATATAGACCGAAATACGTCACTGTCATGAAACATAGGGAAATCGTATAGATACAGAGTTCATCTTTAAACTATTACAAATACTCCAATCTAGTTATATAATATTCCAAGGGAAGAAGAAACAGAAAAGGAAGAAGGATAAAGGAAACAACAAAATTGTTGTTTTCCATCAACTTGCAACATAGGGTACAATTTTTTTTTTTACAATATTTGATATAGGTAAGATTACAACATGGTGCACAAACTCCACTGGTGCGATTACACTAGGAGCAAAAAACAGTTTTACTCAAATTCACTATTTCTTCATTCATCATCATAGATATCATCAAGGGATTTGGAAATTCCATATAGATCTTTTTCACGTGCTCCGGATCCATCATTTGCCTCAGTATGTTCCTCAGGTGAACATGAAATATCCAATCCCATTCCTCTAAGCAAGCCTTCGTAGGACGCAGAGAGATCTTCTGAGGCCAACTGGTGGTACTCAACAAGTTGTCTAAGGCACTGGTTTTCCCTATTCAAGTTTGCATTTTCATTTGCAAGCCTGGATTTTTCAGCTAGAAGTGCCTCCATTTGGAGCCTCACCTAAGTAAATTTATAAGATAAACAGTAGGTTAGATGCAGACATTTTCGACTAGTAAACAGTTTGAGTTTCATGGTTCAAGTAGTAAACGAATGAGTGTCACGGTTCAAGCAGTACACAATTTGAGTGTCACAGTTCAAGTAGTATATTTACCATATGATACTGTCAGTTTATAGCAAAGTATATTTCACATTCTATCATGATTCAAGCAGTAAACAATTTGTGTAACGTGCTTCAAGTAGTATATAGTTTGAGTGTCACGCGGTTCAAGTAGTAAGCAATTTGACTGTCACATTCAACTAGTATCACTCTATGTTATCAACCATATGATACTGTCCGTTCATATAGCATAATATATATTTTACATTCTGTCACAGTTCACCACAAAGTACTATTTGAGAGTCACGGTTCAAGCAGTAAACAACTTGAGTGTCACACTTCAAGTAGTAAACAATTTAAGCATCACGCTTCAAGTAGTAACCAATTTGAGTGTCATGGTTCAAAAATAAACATTTTGAGTGTCACAGTTCAAAGTAATATACATTTTTGAGTGTCACAGTTCGAGTAGTATCACTCTATATTATCTACCATATGAAAGTGTCAGTTTATACAGCAAAGTAAATTACATTCTGTTATGGTTCAAGTAGTAAACAATTTTACTGTCATGCTTCAAGTAGTAAGCAATTTGTGTGTGACGATTCAAGTAGTAAACATTTTGAGTACCACGCTTCAAGTAGTGTATCACTCAATGTGATATATTATACTGTCAGTTTATACAACTTAAATCTATTTCACATTGCATCGCAGATCAAGTAGTAAACAATTTAAGCGAGGATGTCAAGTATTACCAGGTCGTCTTCTTCTGGTGGTATCCCAGTGTCAAAGCCATCACGAAGCCTTCTATTCTCCTCCTCCAAAAGAGCAGAACGTTCTTGCATAAAGCGCAAGTCTGATCTCATTGATTTCAGTTCTCGAGCTAACGTGGCTGCTTTTGACGCCATGGAAATCGCAAGCTTCACAGAGTTAATAATGTCAAGTTAGCTTGTGAACACAAATGCAAAAGTAACTATAATGTAACACCAACAAAAATAAAATGAGAGAGACGGGTACCAACATTTTTGGCTTTCTTGAACTTCCCAATATGTTTCAAGACCTGCCCATTTTCTTTTTTGGTAGCATCATCTTGTTGTGAATCCTCCGAGCATTCGTCCAATTTCCTCTTCAATCCTTTGTTTCCTTCTTCAGTCTCTTCGTTTTCTTCGTCTCCCTCATGTTTACCTTCCTTTGATTGGTTTTCTCGACTTGCCTTCTCCATTGTGCAATGAAGTATATCTGTCAATGTGGGTGGTTTTGCTAGATCCCTTGCTCCCTGTATGAGAAAATTACAGGATGCATGATCAATAACTCCATGTATGCACGGGCAAACACAGTTTCAACTTGTATGCTTTCTTTTTCAACTATATTATGCAGTGCATTTACTCCCAAGTACTCTTCTTAAGCTTCAACTTCAACAAAATATAGTCATTATGACTTATGTACGCCTTGAAACGTTACATTCCAGAAGTGTAAGAGTATCTATGACCAGCATCTTCTTCTAACCCCATCTAGCAATTATTTATGATTACAACAACACCAACATACCCAGTATAAAGTGGGTTCTGGGAGGGTAGAGTGTACACGGACCTTGCCTCTACCTCGGAGGTAAGAGAGGTTGTTGTTTCCGGTAGACCCTTGATTCAAGGAAAACAATCCAAAGCAAGTCCAGAAAAGGAGTAATGGAAGTGAAAGCATATCAAGACATTCTAAACAGTAACTACAACAAAATAGTAATGCTACGACTGCTAGAATTGATTGATATTAAGACAACACACTACAACACTGATAATTGAAGTACAAGAAACAACAAATAGTAACAGAAACCAAATGACATGAAACTAAAGGAACAATACTACGACTACTAGAATTGACTGATATTTTAGACAACACACTACTACCTACTAATTTACTACCCTACTCCGTGCCCTCCATTTATGATTAACAAACACAAATGCTCATCCAAATTAAGGTACAAAAACTCAGTTTACAAACCAAAAATGCATCCCAACATTTGAAAAATCATAGATTTAATCCTATATGAGCTTTAATCAAACATTAAAACAAGGGATACCTGAAGGGCATTTTCCAGATTGTCAGATAACAGTGAAAGAGAGGAAGATACTGAATCAAATCCTCTTAGTAAAAGCATAGCATCCTCCTTCATCCTCTTCGATCGATCCTCTGCTCCATCAAGCTGCTACAAACCATTTTACACACAAAATTAAACAAAAATTGAGACCCAAAAACATACTACTACAACAACAAACCTAGTATAATCCCACAAGTGGAGTCGGGGAAGGGTAGAGTGTACGCACAACTTACCCCTACCTCATAGGTAGAGAAACTGTTTCTGATAAACTCTCGGCTCAAGTTAAACCAGTCCGTACAAGAAACAACACACAACAACAACAATAACAATAATCGAGGTACAAGGAACAACATATAGTAGCAAAAAGCAAACTACAATAAAGCTACCAAAAATCAAATCTTGAAAAATAATTTAAGCCCAATTTACCTTTTGAGCAGGGTTGTGATTTTCACGATTTTCAAGAAGAGTATCTACCCTACTGCGAAGATTACTCCAGAATCGTTTATCTGATGATGGACTGTAAATTGGTGAAGAACCCATCAAGCTTGATGAACCCTGAAATGGTGGAAAAATTCAATTTTTATAAAAAAACAAATCTAAAGCTGCAATCTTTAATGTTGGGTTTTTAATAAAAAATCTGCACAAGAAAGTAGAAAAATTGTTTCCGATAGATGAAAAAAAACTACAGTAACAACAATCATGAACAACAACATACAATAATCGAGGCTAAAGAATCAACAGAACTTGTCATACCATAAAAACAAATCTAAAGTTGCTATCTTTAATGAATAAAGTACCTTGTTAAGGGAAGCAGGGGATGAAGATTCTACTGAGATTGTCATTTGAGCTTTCTGGATTTGGAGAGAGAGAGAGTTTTAGAGAGAGAAAGTTGAATATGTAACGGCTAGTATTGGAGGAGCTGATGAGGTTGTCTTTAAATAGGAGAGTACACAGACACCAACGTTATAAATAGCACAAAGTTGTCTTGCCTTTGCATTTATTGTTGACTTGTTTTGTAAGGGGTTGTTTTGGTATTTGTATTTGAGTTCGATTAGTTCAGATTCGTGCCAGAGGTTCTTCTATACTCAAGACTCGAATTCGAGACTTATGGTTAAAGAAGAAGCAACACAATTACATGTGTTACATTCTTTATATATGTTTAGTATAGATTTATACCGTCAATCAAACATGATATAAATCTAAGTATTAATTTTAGTCTTTAGACATTGCACCTTATCTCGTTTAACATGAGATTATTTTATTTCATTTTTTATATGAGATAAACTAGACACTTTAACTACATGTTTGTTCTCATTCAACTTGAATTTAAGATTTTGCGTGTGTTTTAAGTGTTTATTACGTAAATAAATTAAAAACAACATGATAACATATCTAATGTAATGTTACAAGTGGAGTCTGAGGATAGGATATACACATAACTTACCTTTATCTTTATGAGTTAGAGATGCTATTTACGATAGATCCTCAACTCGAAAAAAAGTAAAAGAATTCCAAGCATAATAACAAGACAAGATAACAAAGTACTAAACAAATGTAGAATAACAAGACAAGATAACAAAGTACAAAACAAATGTAGAAAAAGAATAACAGAATACATTCAAGAAAATGAAGCTAAACAATTACGACATCACTTAAAATATGTTTGTTCATGTCAGTCTTCATAAATCGTGACACCTCTAATCTATTTTAATTGAGACTTATTGTATAATTAAAGAAAATATTTTTTCATCATTATGTTAGTAAAAAATGTTCCTTTCCTCGTAAATCTATAACACTTCTCCAAAAAAATATGTTCTCTCTATCAAACTTTATATGATTTTGCTTTTCAAAAGTTAAATAAGAATTTTTTGGATGCATTTTTTTTAAAATATATAAATTAGTACTTCAATTTTTTTTAAAGATTATATTTCTAAATATATGATAAACATTAAAAAATTAAATCTTAAAATTCTTATTTCACGAAAATTGAAACAAACATTATTAACCTTATTTAAGTGTACATAATTGGAACAAATCAATATAGATCCCCGCCCCCAACCCCCCTCACTCTTTGCCGCTTCACTGTTAAATCCTATACAACATTAGGGTGTAAAGAACTTTCATAAATTTCTCTATACTCTCATTTAGGTCTCAATTTTTCTTCAAAAAAACTCACCAAGATTCAATTTTTCATCACAAAACAAGAAAATCAGCAAACCCCAGAAGATGAAATTCCAATTAGAAGATGTAACAATCTATTTTCCATATGATAACATATATCCAGAACAGTATCAATACATGTTAGAACTCAAAAGAGCTTTAGATGCAAAAGGGCATTGTCTTCTTGAAATGCCTACAGGAACTGGTAAAACAATTGCTTTACTTTCTTTAATTACAAGTTACAGACTTTCAAAACAATCAAATCCAATTAAGCTTCTTTATTGTACAAGAACTGTACATGAAATGGAGAAAACATTAGCTGAGCTTAAATTGTTGTATAATTATCAGTTACAGCATTTCGGGCCGGGGGCCCGAATGCTGGCAATTGGGTTGTCATCAAGAAAGAATTTGTGTGTAAACCCATCTGTGGTTTCTGCTGAGAATAGGGATTCTGTTGATGCTGGTTGTAGGAAACTTACTGCTAGTTGGGTTAGAGCAATTGCTGTTGAAAATCCAAATATTCCTACTTGTTCCTTTTATGAGAATTATGATGCTGCTGATAAGGCTGGTACTTCCACTTTGCCTGCTGGTGTTTATACTTTGCAGGTATATCTCTCACCCTTCAATCAATGCATGATTAATTATGCCTCGATCCCAAATTAGTTGGAGTTAG